>JAWWEM010000054.1:21362268-21377678 GCA_035582935.1 Ormyrus thymus | reverse complement strand
TAATGCGAGTTTGAAATTGTAACGCCCTTTCCATGCAAGTCTCTGTCTCCTGTCTTTCTTGGGTCTCGAGTGTTGCGAAAATAATTTGTTGCCCGACATCTAGACAACGCAAGTTTATGTTCTAAACACGAACAGACTTTGACAAGTAATTTTCTCTTCTGGGTTTACAATTACAATGTTTACATGCAAAGGTAACAGTAACCAGTTCCAGGTCCAGGCAACCAGCTCTAACACGGCGTGTCAATCCGTCAATGTGTATACGCTCAGTATTGTCGATTACACGCTGCATAATGCAGTTTGATGTTTCAGCATTCTAAAATTATTTGATATAAATAATGAAGATTCAACGTTTAAAAAGGGTTCAAAAGAACCTTGGATTTTTTGTGAACAATTACAAATTTCGAGAACCCTATCAAATTTTGATAGATGGAACATTTTCGTTTGCGGCTCTGAACGTTCGTATCCTAACCTATAAGTCAATGTGTTTATTTATATGATTTATTATTTACTAGATCTAAATTAATTTGAATTTTTTTTTCAGAATAAATTCAGTATAAAAGAGCAGCTAGGTAAGTATTTTCAAGCAGAAGTTAAACTGTTGACTACCCAATGCGTCATTCTAGAAACTGAAAAGTTAGGCCATAAGCTTTACGGAGCTATGTTAATTATAAAACAGTTTGCCGTGCATAAGTGTGGCCATGAAAAACATCCAGTATCAGGTTCCAAATGTCTGCATTCAATGATTGGAGCTGATAATCCTAACAGGTAAAATCTGTCAATATTTAATGAAAATTGTTTCCTACTTTTCCTTTTAAATGTCCGAAAAAGACATGTCAGTTAGTTAAATACTAATTTGCATTTTTTTCATATTTAACAGATATGTGATTGCAACTCAAGATCGTATGTTACAAGATCAATTACGTCAAGTACCAGGAGTTCCAGTTATGTATTTACATGGTAAAGCACCAACACTTGAATCACCGTCTCAAAAAAGTCGCGAATTTGCTGAGCAATTACGCAATAAAACAGTTATCACTGACATGCAGCAAGAAACGCTAAAAAATTTAAAAATACAATCTGGCTTAGAAGTAATTCCTGGACCGATACCTAAGAAAAAGAAAAAGAAAGGTGGACCTAACCCCCTAAGTTGCAAAAAAAAGAAAAAAAAGGAAGGTGAAACGACTGCAAATACAAATACAAGAATAAATGAATCTGGCAAGATACGAAAGAGGAAAAAGTTGAAGCTACCTTCTCATATAAAAGAAATTCTTAAAGCTAATACGTGATGTAATAAAGATGTATGTAATGTACAAAATAAGAACACAAATTTATGGAAAAAATTTTACTTTATTATAATACATTTTGTTCAATTAATAAGAATAAAGTATTTACTTAACTTTGACTTTTTCGCGTTATTAATCTAAAATGCTATTAATCTAGCTTTTATTATCACCTTAGAGGACATTTATTTAGCAAATAGGTGGAAAACTGAACTAAACAGTATAAAAGCTCAAAAAACTATAATAAAAAATACTAATTTTGTTTAAAATGATTATTCTGTAAAATAATAAAAAATGTTTATAGAAGGGAGATTTGTTAATGTACATTTTCCATCAAATATCAATTATCTATAAAAAAGAAATAAGAAAATCTAACTTCCAAGTAAAACTTCACATTATCGACAATTTTAAATACGTTTCTTCAAGATAAAACAGCAAATTCAACACAATTCATTGATGACAATGTACTTTAAATAAAACATCTCCAGTCTTAAATGCGACATGTACGCAAAAACTATTTTATACTATAAAAAGTTATCGCAAAATGAAAAATCTCTATTATTAGTGTGTTTATAACTTTTGAAAAGCTTATGAAAAGCTTATGAAGGTTTCAAAAGAGCTTGGGCAGCCATTGCGACCATTTTCAATCGTCTTACTGAGCGATGATTTGGGTTGGCAGCAATAAATGAAGCCACCTGGTTTTGCAACGTCAACAGTACGTTAACCATATGCTCTCGGATTATTGGATCGCTTGGATCCAAACTGATTACAGCTTCCTCCAGCCATCTAATTAAAATAAAAATTAAATTTATAATTAAATTTTTAATTCAAGATTCAGAAAGTAAAAATTTTTCAGAAAGGATAAATATTTAAGTTTTGTAAAATTATTTAACTTTTTTTTTAATTTTTTGCACAATTAAAAATGTAATATGCACTCTAAATTAATATCTACAATGAAAATATTCATTGACTGTATTATTTATTTTTTTTTTTTTTTAATCTTACAATCGCTTACGTTTGACAAAATTATTACTCATTATAATCAATAAAACCTACGAAAAGATATTTAACCTGCTAGCGGCTGGCATTCAAGAATATGTCAAAGTCATAGTTTGGGAAACTTTTTCCTTGAAAAATTTCTCAAAGGACTAAAGATATAGGCGAACCAAATAGTGCCAAACCGGCCGTCTTTTGGTTAATACTATATAATACAAAGATTAGAAAATTTTTCACACGTTACCTGTGTTTCAATTCGGTTCTGTGTCCCAAATTGGCTGACAACTGCTGGACGAGCGATAGCAACACAGGCTGCTGAAGAACACACCTCGAACCCTGACCAGGGCCCATCGAGCACTGGAATACGCGAGCGGTGTCCGTGTTCTCGCAAACGAGCACCACAAGACTCAGATCACTAGCACTCAACGCTTGCTGGAACGCAGCGTTTAATTGACCTCGTTGCAATAGCGACATCACTCTTGCCTGAGAATCAGCCGCCGTCGGACCTGTAATTCCTGGTGTGGTTGCTCGCGAACTAAAAATAAGATTAAAATTTATTCAAATGGATGTCAAAATGCAGAATTAATGATTATTTGAATTATGCCTTACCGAATGCCGGAGATATCCGACATATGTTGAGTGAAGTTTTCTCTCACAGAATCACGAACACTGCGAATTGTATTCTCCTGAATCATTGACAAACCTCTAGTGAATTCAGTCTGCATTTCTTCCCTAACTGCAGTAGCTAATGCTTCACTCTGCTGCTTATTCTGTCGCTGATATTGTTTATCCATGATAGAGTCCACATTTTGTAGATCTATAAAGTAACAATGATTAGTCATTAAATTAAAATAAATTCTAACTACATTTTAATATTTATTTAAAAAATGGAATAAGGTTGGATTTATTTCTTTAAAATTATAAGTCTATTATTGTAAAATGATATAAAAACATAAAAAAATCATGATCCTATAAAGCGCTACAGCATTTGAGGAAATCTACTGTCTTGCATGGTTATACATTAGCACTTCCGTGTTTTACAGAACCCAGTTGTTAACTAAGTATTTTGTATAAAGTAAAATAATTGAAAAAAATTATCAGACAAAATATACGTACATTCTCTGGTTCCGTTAAGGAAAGCATCCTGTACCTGCTTAAACATATTTTGGCACGCCTTTTCAAGCCCTGGCAATAAGATGCTTGAAAATGCGTCCTTAAAAGCATGTTCAAGCGCAGGTTTCGCAGCATTTGTCACGGTATTCGCGATGGTCTCGCGCATTTGCGGCCCGCAGATCATTTTCGTCAAGTTATCCTCGACGATAGCATCAATCTGCTCTGAGTCTATCCTCAGCTGACGCTGCAATGGCTCGATGCTATCTTGCAAAGCTCGTGGAATTGCTGCGTCGATCTTTTCTTTTACTGTGTGCTCTAAACTCTTGAGGAAATCGTGCTGCCGGGTTGCTTGTGCGAAAAGTGCCTGATCGATCGTCGCTGTCTGCTGCTGCGTTGCTTTTGCTAGAGCAGATTCTACGCGATTTGTCAGCGGGGTCTCTTGGCGTAGCCGAGTTACCTGGAAAATTAATATTAAATGATTTTAAGTTAGAGATTTAGAGATGATTTTTTAATTAAAATAAAATAAAATTTACTTTCAAATGATCATTATTTCAGATTAATGCAAAATTAAAATTACTGTAAAGATTAAAAAGAGACATTATATTTAAGTATTCTACAATTAATAAACATAAGTACCTCAACGCGTAATTCGCTAAGTTCTTGTTGCTGGTCCTGAATAATTTCGAGGACGGAGTCAAGTTTATTCGTCATTGCGAAGATGTCATTGGAGAAATTCCACTTAACCTGTGTATCTTCTGGTACTACAAGAACTGGTGATGGTTCTTTTTTTAAGATAATTTGTCCTTCAGGCAGGTCCTCGTTTTCTTGTTCGATCGCGTGGATCGCGTCTTTTAGATCTACAAATTCACCTACTATTAATGGTACATAAGATGTATCTCCAAAATATAATTTGATATGTATACATGTAAGACTGTAAAGTCTAAATATTTATAATATTTAAATCTTTTGGTTTTATTTTAAAATATCTATTGATATATTTGTAAAGACTATTTTTACGTAGAAAAGACATACGCTACAGATAATTTTTAAAATTTCATAAGAAAATTATTCATAAAGTAAATCAACTTACATAAACGAATCTGTGACCAATCTTCATTGGACGCTGGAAGTTCAACCTTAACCTCAGCCTCAGGTTCACTCTCCTCTGGTTCGGGGATTTCATTTTCCTCAGGTTCGGCAAGAGACAAAATCTCGCGAACCTCCCTGGAGGGACTGCTTCCACCGCTTGGCGGAGCTTGTTCCTCGAGCTTGCTGGTGGCAAGTGGCTGATCCGTAGTGATCAGAGTCTGCACAGCCTGCACGATGTTAGGACTGGCGGATTCAATATTCCCGAGCTGAGGACTAGAAGATTTCGAATCCAGTATATTCTCTTTTTTGGCGGGTGAGCTGAAGGCGTCTGGTGTCATTAGATTTAATCCAGCGCTGTGGTTTATCGTCAGCTCTGTTGCTTCCGTGAGTTCATTGATAGTTGTATCTTCTTCTCCGTTTTCACCTAAAAATTCGGTTAATCTTATTAGCAAAACAAGTATTAATTAAATAAGGGAAGACTACGCATTATTCAATTTTAAATAGAATATAAAAAACAGAGTATCAAAAAAGTTAAAGTTAAAAATATAAAATTTAAAAAAATAAATGATAGTTTTTTAGATTGATGAATATTCGTAAAGTATGGCACGCCGGTAAAATTACGATATCTATTTAATTTTATCTAATTTTATTTAACATCCTTGAAGTTTCTTGTTATATTTTCTATTTTAAATTTTAGTTTTTATAATATTATACGTAACTGAGCAATTTATGCAAACTTTTGCAGATTTCAGAATTTTCAATTTCAGTGAAATCTTCCTTTGCATTATTTGTAGAAGAAATTATTAGACTTGGCTTAATCAAATCCTTTCCTAATATTTATAAAAAGTAAATTTTAAAACATAAAATTACTAGTAATAATCATTACCTTCGTCATTATCGTTAACTTCAACAATACCATTGTGATTAACAGAATTCATATCCGGTAAATCTTCAGAGTAATCCAACGAGTCATGAGTAATCGTATCCATAAGACAAGTACCGCTCATTTGCGGTGGAGGCCTGAAAGCGATATGACATTCCTGTAGTGACTTGGGCTGAACGAGATACATCCTGATGACCAGTTGATCTTCGTTCTCCTCGTCACAGGGACAGAGATCCTCTAATGATTCGCTCATGGGCCTGACATGTCTTTGGCCCGCGTCGACTATTGCAAAGCTTAAAATGGGGTACGGCAGTAGGAACTCAGATACTGTATTTATACAAGCCAGCGCCTCATCGCTGTCCTTTGTAATACTCAATATATACAAAACTTTGTTATAAATATCTGAAAGTAGCAGGTAGCCAGCGGCGAGGTCCAATCGGGCTTTTAGTACCGGTATCTTTTGCGTAATTGGCGTTGGCGCAAATGTTATCGTTTGCAAACAAGTCCACAACTCGCATGACCACACCTTCAACTCCGAGTTGTTGTCGCAACCTGTGACCGCAAATCTCCAGAATTGAGCCCTGGAATCGTCATCGCTATGAAGTACGTCTTATAAAGTAATATATAATTTACTTGCTTTTAAATAGAATTAAGTAAAACTCTTACTCTGGATGATAGTTTTTATGATCGTCAAGGAAAAAGAGTGAAGATATTGGTCGTCCATCATGCGGTCTCCATTGATGTAAGCACCTGGGTGCTTGTGGCCCGGATGATGTATTATTCAAGTAAACTTGGAAAAATTTTACTTCACCATCGGAACTTGCTGTAGCTAAAGCGGTACCATCAGGACTAAACGTTGCTTCCACAATAGTTCCTGTATGCTGATAGATTTCAAGCATCACAGAGTTTTCTTTGATAGCTGGGTCTGTAGCCTTTAAGACAAACAAATCATCATTCATTTTTGTGCTTGTTAAAGATTATTAACACAATATAATTTAAAAAATACTTATTATAAGATACTTTGTAATTTTAGAACTCAAATGGACACAATATTTAACCATGTTTGTATTTGTTTAAATAAGTAAATAGATATTCTTAAATTTACCTGAATAGGTGCAGTAAAAACACGAGAAGCAGCAGCTACAGACCACAGTTCTACTTTTGAACCACGGGTCAAAACAAGCAATTTTGACACTTCATCGGCATCATTTGCCTCTTCTTCAGGAATATATGGGCACCATATTACTCTATGACTCATTGGTGAAGGATCATCTGCCTCAATTTGTAAAACTCGATTACATAATAATTCTGTATTTGTAGCTTCAATTGAGTACACAAACAAACTTCCGGTATAGTCAATACATGCTAAAAGAGGGCTTAAGATGTGTGCAAACGCAAGATCCTGAATCAAACCTCGCATTCCCCTGATAAGAGTCCTCTGCTCTAATTCTTTATTTACAACCCTCACTACTCCATTTCCACTGTTAGCTATAAAATATAAATAAAAAATACGTTTTTCAAGATTAATTCTGCATTAATTTAAAATTAAATTATTTATAAAAATTTTCTAAATTTTAAAGGTTACTCTTGTTTTATTTCTACTTCATAAATAATTCTTTAAATTTTTATTCGATGTAAC
Source organism: Ormyrus thymus (assembly GCA_035582935.1). Lineage (NCBI taxonomy): Eukaryota > Metazoa > Arthropoda > Insecta > Hymenoptera > Ormyridae > Ormyrus > Ormyrus thymus. The sequence goes on along the minus strand of JAWWEM010000054.1, from coordinate 21,370,678 downwards.
TACTAAGTTTGGAATGCAAATAAAATCTTTCCACTAAATATGATAACAAGGATTTTATAAAAAAGATAAACAGTTGTCATGATAGCCAATACAAAAAAAAAATTAACCAGATAGCAAATTCTTTTCTTAAATTATATCAAAAAAACTAATTGAGATTAATTTATTGACTTGAATACAAATTTATGTATGAATACAGCAAATTATCTTTAAAATAAGTCTAATTTCTCTAATTTTGTATAATTTACCTTTGATGCCGTATGCCAGATATTTGCCAGACATGTGAACAGCCAACAATTGGCCAACATAGTAACGATGTTCCCAAGTGAAGTCAACGATGTTTTTTAACTTCACCTTGGAACTTCCATGGTTGTGCCCTCCAGGAGAGGGTATAATATTCACATTATTGGTAACAATTTCTACAGTTACTTGGTCCTCCCGTCCTGTGAACTCCCTGAAATCACAATCAGTTTGTGTTTATGCATTCGAATAAAACCGTCACCCCAAAAGTCAAAACCCTAACTTACACAGTCTGGACGTAGGGCCTGATATTGTCTTCCCCGCTCTTGATCATGTCGCCGGTATTCTCCTCGCAATCTGTAACAGGCATTTTTTTGGTCTTTATGACTGAGGAAAGCATCTTCAGGGCACCACAAATCCTCAGAATTACGTAGGACAACATAACCTAGAACCGACCGGCCTCAAGTGCCGCAGCCCTGCTTGTGCGGTTGCACTTTCCGCTCCCCAAACTTTATACCCTCGCATTTACTCACCTCGTTCATACGACTCCTCAGTTCTTTCCTTTGTCGTCGTCGGCGAAATCTCCTTGTAAAAACGATTATCGGCGCATTGTCACCGCGCTCAAGTGAACGACTGCGCTTAGAAAAGGGATGCAGATGTGCGTATATGGACGTGTCGGCTGTCAGGGAAGGTTAGACCCACGGTGGTTAGACCTTAGATGCAGCCAATACTCAGAAACCTGTTAATCGTCACCGAAAGATGACGTAGTGAGCTAATTCTTGGTGCTTTTTAGATTTGCTCACTTAAAATTATAAGTGTAGGTGTGGTCGCAGAAAAATGCGAGAGTGACTTGTAACGTAACGTTTATTACTGGCCTCTGTTAAAAGTAGATTAACACTACCGAAATAAAATAATATACTTTTCTTATATATTATATTTCTTCTTTTAAGAATAGTTCTTTCAGTTCCTAAACGAAAGGCATTTGTTTTATTTTTATTTGTACTGCAAACAATGCAAGGCTTTATTTGTTATGTTTTTAAATTTTATATTCCGTTTTCTCCTTTCTTCTGATCGGGGTGCAGCTAGACAACAGAGTTCAAATATAATGTTTGTATACATAAAGTTTGTATACTAATAGAAAATGAGGAAATACAAAAGTCAAAAACTTAAAAATTTATTTAACTGCCGAAACGTAGAATACATATATCAATTTTATAAATATCTTTAATATTTATATAAGGTTTAATATTTGTAAGTTTATGGCGTAAAATTATATAAAAAGAAAAAATTTTTTTAAAAATTTGTTATGTAAGAAATAAAGTTTTTTGGAAAATTTCAAATTATAAGTCAAACAATTAAAACTTTGAAAGTTTAATTTTTTATTTAGATCGACAAAGGTAATTTACATTTTCTGACATTCAATTTGAATTGCTAATCAGAAACAACATACGTCTTAGCCGTCGAAAAAGTATAGTGAATATAATAACAATACAGAATAATAATAATTATTATAATTTTACATTCATTCGCTATTTATATAACTTTTTTTTTGTATATCTCTACAATAAATTTACATTTTATGCGTCTTAATTAAATTTACACTATAAACAGGATTCTTTTCATTTTATTTAGTGTACATGTCTAAACTTTGAAAAATGGCAGTAGTGCTCAATAAAACCTATATATGCAGATCCAAAAAAGAAAGAATGGCAGTAAATTTAGCTATATATGCAATATTAGATCTTTTAAACATCTTTATGTGATTAAGATACAACACTTAACGTCTATCCTCATAATAATGCATATATTCCTTTTGCCGAATAATGCCGTTACAGAAAGCTTTACAGTTTATTTCATAACGGAGCAATGAGTTTTGCAAAATTTAAGTTTGCGGTCTATAAAATTGGCGTAATAATAAGAAATAAATGGACGATGCGCGTAATATTTATCTTAATAAGCGTTATTAAAATTGTCTGTACTTTTGTAATTTTTAAAGTTACCACTTTTTCCTAAAATCACACGAGTTTCATAAAAATATTTATTAAATTTTCGAATAACGTTGCGATATTTTTTATATTTGATATAGAAAAGCACATTGATGAGTCACTGCGTCGATTTATACGTATACATAAGAAAAAAAATTTCTTTTTTATTAAAAAATTATCTATGCTCGAAGGTTTGCGAGGTAACACTTCAAGGCTAAGCGCGATTCCTTTTATTGTTTTACACTAAAAATTAGAATTTCCTTTTCTACTTTCGACGCTACGTATGTACTTATATCTTTATAATATATATAATCGTATATATAACTTTATTCCATAAATTTATTTTTATATCTATATCAAAGATATTTCCTTGAATTTAAGCGTAATATTTCAATTATATCCTAAAATTCTCAGTTAACTTCTCACTCGCTAACTTGTAAATTACTATAAGTTTAAGTCATTTATCTTTTTAAGATTTAACTTTTTTTTAAGAAAAAATGCTTTATTTAGTCGATATATCATATATTTAAATTTTATTAGTTGTGCATAATAAATATTAACACAAATATATTTTTTAATTTTTTTTTTAATTTCTTGGATATTGTTAAATGGTATCGTCATACTTTTTGGCTATATGAAATGGTCCCGGCCGGATATAATAAATTCAAGCTGTATATTGTACATTATGTAAAGTACTTAAATCGATAAACATTAAACGAAATTTTTATATGTTATGGCATACTAAAAATTTTACTTGAGATCATTTTAACACAAGTTAAAATAATTTTTTTGATTACTTGTATGTACAAAGTTACTAATTTTTTATCACTACAGGTCTTCCATTGAGTGCTCAGAAACAAATCATTGATTTTATTAAATTTTTTATTTATTAGAATTCATCATATTTATTTTAGAAAGGAATAATTTATTTACGAGCTAATTACGTAGTTTCCCTCTACTATCATACGGACGGAGAATTTTTCATTATATTGTGGTCCATACTGGTGTTCGTTTATACGTCAAAAATTTTCGAGCATTGATGTTTTATAAAGAATTCTGTTTCAGAGCACCCTTTGCTTAATTAAACGAAGTTATATAATTTTCTCACTAGGATAGTAATGCGATAAATAAAAAAGTAAAAATGCAAAGGCTTATTTTAAAATTATATAATATATTAAAAGACACAGCTGTAGAGTATAATAACGTACAAATAAATAAAATGCATTTGAGAAGTATTAAATAAAATAAAGCATCGCGAATACAACAACACAAAGTACAAAATCATTAAAATTAAAACTTAAAAAGTAAAAAGAAATTCTACATCACTGATATGCTTAGACTATATTGCTCTAACAAATACAAAATAAATAATATAAGCTTAACATCGCAGATGAATTGCATTTTTTTTTGTACGATAAATCTTAGAATTAACGTATATTAAGATGCATAATACTTTTAAAAGACGTAAGACATGAATAAAAACCTAAACCTTTTTGATTTTAAGTTTAAGCTTTTACGGTTTTACATTACGGTTCAAAGAGAGGTTTGTCAATGGACTAGTTTTCACGTGTTTATGAAATGAAATGGTACATGTCAATTACTTTGCCTAAATAAGACAGTTTTAATAATTTTTAGGTAAGTATATGATATTTTTGATTAATCGCAGTACTTGAATGAATTATGAAATGTTTTCTATAAGAAAATAATTTTACAACTAAATTTACCCAGGAAAAAAATGATAAATAATTAAATAATAATTTTATACATAATTATTCAATTATCAAGGAGTTCGGCCGTGGTTCGAAGGTAAGTATAGAACAAGTCTGAGAACGGCCGCGCTACTATGTACTTTAATATTGGTTCACGAGATTTTCAAATATTTACTGCGTCGCTAAATAGCTTTTATATTAATCCTAACTAGGTTTAATAGAAAGCTATATATAATACTGAGCAGTTATTCATCGCATATATTTTTACAAAAATGCATAAATCATACAGAATTTCAAAGACTAATTACATATGATTCTTTTCCCGGGGGAAGACGCCAGTCAGTTCTCTCAGAGAACAATGTTTGATCGTCTTCATAAAATCAACGTACAGAGTCACAGAATATAAACAAATCGATGGATGATGTGACATGACTAAACTCGACTAAAAGTTCAACGCTTCGTTAGAATCTATATATCGCAATATGACCATGTATACTTTATTTCTCGACTAAGTACATCATTTTTTCATATAATATATAGTTAAAAGGTTAATAAGCGTTCTATCCACCGCGTTAGCACGGCGGCAATTATTATCGTTATAGTTTGAAAATACTGTACACGAAGACATTATCTACAATCCCTGGTGAACAAATCAGTGTAAATCATGCAACAAAATTATCTGATCAGACATAATTACACAATAAAACTACAAAATTTCTTGATAATTATTTATTTTTTTTTAAATGCAACTTTATTACGTATTTTGTATGACTATTCAGATAATTTCGTTAGGTTGTTTCATCACTGAATTCTCTTCGATATCGATAGGGACCTGCTGGCGGTCCATACCCAATAAACACACATAGCTCGCACTTTTCGCGCAGGACCGTCAACGATTGCACTTCAGTTTATTTTCTTATAACGCACTAAATGTTTTGTATAGTGGAAAAAGTGTCTTCTCGCCCTAAAAACGTAGAAAGAAAGAGTAACGAGTTTCCGCTTGGCGTTCACTTCGATGAGGAAATGGAGAATGACGCAGTGAAGACTAGAAGATGGGAAGCAATTTGATCCTTCCTTTGTTATTAACTGGCTGTATGTGCAGAAGTTGTACGTATATATGTTGAGTTGTCGATGTCGACGATTTTGGTGGAAGGAGTTCACCTTCGCAGGAACCGGAAGAAGCCTTTTCGTTTTTCGGGTGGCGGAGCCATCAGCATCGGTACTTGATTTTTGTGGGTGATATTAATCTAAAACAAATAAAAAATATTTATTGTTTTCGAGTTTTTACTTTATAATACTTGAAATGAATTTTTTTTAGTTTATTGTGATGTAACGCCTCTTGTCACATTGAATAGTTAATAATTCTGATTTATTTTAAAAGTTTACTTTGACAAAGATAATAATATTTTATTTATAATTTAACTATGAAACATTCGATAAAAATCATATAATTGCGAGGAACTTTCATAAATTTTCACTACCATACTATATATCAGTGAGAGAGTCCTTTATTAATAGACATTTGCTTACAGTGCACGGGCCTTGCATCCAAGGTTCGCCATCGATCTGCATGGGGAATCGCTTTGTGGTGATAATCTGAACGCTGCTGCATTGAGCCAAACGTCTACCTGAGGCACGGAGACCTGTTTTTACTTGACCCATGTGTAAACAGTTTTCCAGACCAATTACTTCTATAAGGTTATCTCCTATATCTGTAATAATATATACAATATTTATACAATATAAATAATTATTTAAATCCAACAAAAATTCTTTTAACAAACTTTTTCTTTCTTTTTTAAATCCGTCTCCAAAATCAAAGCAATCCATTCAACAATCAAATTTCTGTCCAAAACTCAGTCTTTTGTCTCTTTTTCAGCACTTGCTTTCGACTAAACTCAATACCGTCCCCTTTGACAGCCAAGCGCTGGCTATCAATAAAAAAAAAAAACTCGAACCGTTCTATCGATAGGCAGAAAAACTAGATATTTCGTTATTTGATACCTTGTATAGCGGCGGTAAGGTCGACGGAATTGAAGCTGCTGGTACTGAGCTCCTTGTCGGGGCGCTTTTTCCGCTTGCCTAGTCGGGGTCGCGTGTGGTGTTCCCCCCAGAGGTTCGAGCCGCCGTGCGTGAAGGGAATGTTCAGTAATGCTACACCCTGTAGCGACGGCCCGTGCGCCAGGTCCAGGGGAACGCCATCACACTGCAAGCGAAGTTAAGATGGAATGTTTTATGAGTCTAATATTCGAAGCTTTTTTTTGTTTCAGTTTTAAGATTAGTGTTGAACGATTAAAAAAGTTATCCATTTAAAATACTGTGATTCGCTGATGAAGTAAATAATAATTTTAAATTAATTATTATAAAGATAACTTTAAAAGTAGTAGGTAGATGGGCACTATATAAATAATATAATAGATTTTTAAATAATATAATATTTGTTTGTATGTAAAATGAAATTTTCAATTTTTTAACAAAAAAATTCAATCTTCCAACCATCGAATTTGAAAATATTGCCTAGAAATATGCTGTAAGTATAGTACTTTTAAAAGTCTATCATTTCTAATACTCACGATAATTTCAAGATCTTCGTGGAGATTCTTACAACTTGCAGCGAACTGTTCAGTGGTAGCATACTCAAAGTACCAGAGCTTGTTCTTCATACGACTGTTGAACTTCTCTGGATTCTTTTCGCGTTCCAGATGGAATTTCACACAGATCGCTGCGTCTACACCCACGGAAAAGTAGTTATTGATTATATTATATGGGATGCTGTCCTGGTTCGGCTTCTTCTCCTGTTCACTTTGATCTATCACTTCGATCTGCCATCGGTCCATCATTACTGGCGTTGCTTTTTCAATTTTCTGTACGTTTATAGGTAAAATACAAAAAAATTACATTAAAATGTAACATCATTGTAATTTAGTTATTTAGTTGAAGAAAATTTTAAATAATATATAATGATATTTTAGATCAAGTTTATAAACAAATGTAAATAAATAAGAAAAGAAAATAAGAAAATATAGAAAAAAATAATTTTCAAATAAAATATAAACTTTTAAAACTTTCTTTAATTATGACAAAAACTTCAAAGTGACTTTTTCATTGACACAAACGCTACCCTTATCCTTAGGAAATCTAAACTGGTTGACAAGTCAAAGAGAGCAAATAGAAACTCCGGGCATGAATAAACAAAATTTATTTATATTTTCGACTTTTGAAGTACGGTCCGCATCTGGTTTCAATATTACCTTCAGAACTTTGTGTATGGCCTCTCCTTCATAGCCACCGCCCCAACGCAAACATCTGGCCAAATCGTTTCCCGTTCCGAGAGGTATAACCGCAACGGCCGGCTGATGTTCAAATTGAACTCTATCTGTAATATAAGTTTCGATAGTTAACATACTTTTTAATTGAAACTCATGTACACTCACTATTAATTACTTTATTTAGATTTTTACTGACACATATCTTTTGTAGTAAACCGGTTTCCATTTAGATTTATCGGTTTACTTTAGATTTTTCTGACAGTTTGATATTTTCATTGAAAAGTCTTCACATATTCAAATTTACGAAAAATTTTCATCACAATTAAAAATAAAGAAGAAATAATTTATGGATTTTTCTATATCTGCAATTGCACACTTTTACAGAATACAATCAGTTCATCTTTAGAATTAGTAGCTCGCCTATATACTTTTATACAATAATTAATCCGAAGCAAGAAATTCAAAACTACTAATTATTTACACCTTTTATTTCTGAAATAAATATTCTAGCACCTACCCATAGTCTCCAGTACCCAACCGACGGTACCATCGCCCCCGCAGCAGATGACCTTGAAGTTCTCGACATCCTTGAACATTTGTAGTCCCTGTATGGGTCCACCAATGGCTAGGTTGTGCACTTGGCGTGGATTTAGGATGTACTGGAACTTGCGCAGCATTCGCTCACCCTGACGACCCCCAGACTTCGGATTGATAAAGACGAGCAACGGCGTCGTATTGGGCACCGGTGTTATCTGGAACGACATGGCTGGCTGTTGGGCCGACGGGCCAGTCGACAAGAAGCCGCCCTTTGATTATAAGAAATGTTTTTTGAGCAGGGAGAGATTTTTAACTTTAAATGCTAAAGCGGTAATTTTATACAATTGTATTAATTTAATTAGTCTATTTTATTAATTTTAAATTTATTGATTAAAATTATAAGTGATTTTACAATCGGAGAATGATATACGAAAAACAATAAATTTTTTTTATCAAAAATATTATATATATATATATACACACACAGAGTTCTTAATCCAGTTTTATTGATTTTCGTAATAAATTAAACGTCAAATTTTCTTTTATACTTAAATCTCTCTATTTTAAAAGTTAGACGTATTTTAAAGCTTGTTAAAAGTTCGAAATATTCCAATCGTAAAATTTAACATAGAACAACTTTTTACCTCTAGGTAAGTTTGACGGCAGCCGTCGA
>JAWWEM010000054.1:21295334-21322873 GCA_035582935.1 Ormyrus thymus | reverse complement strand
TGAAGATAGCTGTCTTAAAGCTGGATACTGAAGGCGACAGTTTAATATTATCAGGGAGAGTATCCCATAGCTTCATCAGAGAGAGAGAGAGAGAGAGGAGCGGGATCCCTCGGCAAGGACGATTCGGCGTTTACAGCTACTTGTACCGTTTCTTTTTTCATTAGAGATCGCATCTAACGGTGTCCGCCGCGAGCGGTGACCTTCCCCGGTAAGAGGACCGTTCGCCTCCTCCTCCTCCTCCTCTCGCCTGTTAAACGGCCGCCGCGAAACCCGGGGCTTATCGGCGGAATATTATCGGCGGCGGCCAGTTGCGTCGTCGCGCCGTGAAAAATCAATTGCCAAGCGTTACATGTACGAGGGCACGCGAGCGGCGGCCGCGAAACGGCGTAACTCGGCCACTGCCACACACTCGCGCGCGCGCGCTGCACCGCGTCGTGACACTTTTGCGTCGGCCGACCGTGCCGGGTAAGGCGGATCTTTAACCCTGCCGCGCCGCTTCGACGCGTGCGTACACGCGTGGGCGAGAGGCGCAGATTGATAAGGCGGACGGAGAGCGAACGTTCGGCGGGAAATGCAGGCACCCCGCTCGTCGACTCGTGTTTTCCTCCGAAATATTCCGAAGAGGACGAGGCCGCCGAGGCGCCGCTTGACGCAACCTTACGTAATGTTATGAAAACTCGGACGCCCCCTCTTCTCTCCTCCTCGCGGTTCTCTCTCGGCGGCGCTCTTCGCGGCGCGCGCTCCGTTAGTCGGCCCATTATCCTGAAAGCGCGGCCGCGCCGAATTCTTGCGGCGCAACGGTTAATTAAAATCCCCGCTCCGCGACCCCGATTGCCTTTTTTCTAACGAACTTTTAACAGCGCCCGCGGCTTATCGCGCCGAGTAAATACCGTCTCTCTCTCTCAGTGTTTGCGCAAGTCGGAACGCGCTGCAGCGCGAGTATTAGTACTTGGCAGAGAGCGATTTCGATCGAGAGCCGGTTTACACCTCTTACTTAACCTTCGCAACGTTTCATAAGCGACGAAATATCGGCGGCGTATCGCGATCGTCACTTAGTCCTCCCCCCTCCCCCGTATAGGATCGTCGCTCGTAAATCAGCGGCGCGCGCGCGCGCGAATCGCGGTCGGTGTGTGGCGTATATATACCGTTATCTCGCGGGGAATCCCGAATCGGAGACTCGCGCTTCTATCTGCCGGGCTTCTGCGGACGAAAGGGATAAGCGCGTAGAGGTCGTTCCTCCACGCCCTTGGCGATATCGGCTAAAAAAATCGGCTGTTATCTTATCGGAGTCGAGAGAGAGAGAGAGCCCCCGTTGCGTAACGCGCGAAATTTCAGGCAGATAGCGGCTCGTCTACGCGTACGAGCTTGTGCGCGGGATCTTTCTCTCGTCGAGCCGCTCGCGAAGGAGAGACGGAAAAAGAACGAGAGCGGAGGAGAACGAGTGCATGCGAATCAAGTGCGCCACGTGCTTAGGCGCGGTATTGCGCAACCGCGCGGGGCAGCCTCTCTCACGTGCCTCTCGCGATTAGAGCCGGCGAGAACGTGAGCGTTACGAAAACGATGACACCTCTCTCTCTCTCCCTCTCTCACTCGTGAGACCGAAGCGCGAACGTGACGTCGCTCTTTAAATAATCGCGAGAGAGCCGCTAAAAACGTGCGCCCGGAGAGAAAAACGTGAACGGCCGGCGCGCTCTCCGCGCGCGCCGTCACGCGGCCGGTCAACGAGACAAGTGCGCCTTTCCGTACGTCCGTCGCGCGATGCTGCCTCCTTCTCCGTTGCTTTTTTTTCTCTCTTCTGTTTTAATGAATCGCGGGGCCGGCCGATTGATCGACTCACGCTTACCCGACACGTGAGCTCGCCGGGTAAATATATATATATATATAAACGTGTCGATTACGCGGCGCGGCCGGCTTTTCCTCGCCGCGGCTTGTTTTTTTCGCGATAACGCCGCGCGCCGGTTACTCAATGAGCTCTCTCACGTGCGCGAGCTAATTAGCAGGCGACGGCGAGTCGAAACGAAAAAAAAGGAGTAATCCGTTATTTTCGGAAAAACAATCGGCTGACTAATGCTTCGGGGTATGACGCAACCCGGCGTGAATCAATCGCGACGAGGCGCTCTCGGGCGCTGAAGTAGACTCGGTTTATACTTGCTCAGCTCGGCGCGACGCGCCTCGAGGCTCTCGCCCCGGGGTCGAAATAATGCGCGTGACTCACCGAAAACTGACCGATGATGCTCTCCCGGAAGAGGCGGCTTCGCGGAAAGCGATTAGGCGACGCGGATCAATTTCGAGGGAATCGCAGAAATATCCGCCGACTTCGCCAGCCGGTGTACGCGCGCCGAAAGATTCAACCCCGCGAGGTTATGAATAAATTGCTTCGCGGCTCTCGGCAGCGCGTCAATAAAACGAAAGCATCGATCCCGTCGACTTTGAATACAGTCGATAATAAAGCCAAGACTATTTACGCGTCGGGTAAAGTTGGAAAACTCGTCGCCAAACGTAGACCTTTTCAAAGTAGCGCTTCCGCGGCTCTCGAAATCAGGTCGCCCCGAAATTCGGAAATCCTCCTTGAGAGCGAAGCGGAGGGAGAGCAAAAAGCGGCCTCGATCGCTTGAGGACACGCAGAAGGAGGCCGCGCGTTCGATTCCGGCACGTGAGTCTCTCCCGCGCGCGCACGCACACTCGCATACGTGCTCCGCATGATTCGAGGCTTCGGCTCCTATATATATTCACTGTCAAGAGCGCGGCACGTGGCCGGGGCGCGCGCGCGAGTTTGCGCAAAAGGGCGGCCGCGGAATTCGCGGGCTCTCTTGCGACACGCGCGAGAGTCGGCTCTCCGCTGCCGGCTCCGATGCTCGCTCGCTGGCGGCGGCGGCGGGTTTGCGCAATCGCGCGAATCAATGCGCGCGAGGCGGACACATTGTATGTTAATCCGCGGGGTAAAAATCGAACCGAGAGGCCTCGGATTCCCACGGCGATACGCGGGCGCGCGTTTTATCTGATTCCGCGCTTAGAAATTCCGAGATTCTTAGCAAACGGCATCCACCGAAGGCGGATTGCTCAACTGAACTTGGGGCTTGCCCAATTCGGCATTGGGGGCTTTATCTGCGGGCGCAGCTCGCAGATAAAAAGAGAGAACCCAGTTGACACTCGTTACGAAAAACAAGTGCTTATGCAACAGGAAGTCTCATTGTTCTGCGCGCGAGCTCCAAATAAACAGTCGCGAACGAAGGCATCACGAGACGCGGCAATTGAGCCGACGGAGAGAAAGAGACGGAGGAAGAGAGGAGAGAGAGGGAGACAGAAGCGGGGCAACGCACGCGTATGCAGAGCGCGCAATTTTCTTCTTGGCACTGCGCGGCGAACGACGATTCCCCGTGTCACGTGCACGAGACTCTCGCCGCGGCGTAATCGCCAGTCCACGTGCTTCTCTATACCGTTGCAGCGAGCCGATAAACTCACGAGCCGCCGCTCCGTCCATGACGAGGCGGAACGTGCGCCGAGCTTTTCGCCGGAGGAATTCGTAGTATAATACCCTCCTCCTCAGCGACGATGATCGTTGTTGTTTTTCGCCGAGCACGTGGAAAGCGGAGTCGCTTTTCGAAATCCGAGCGACGGCCGAGAGGCGGCTTCCGAGTGGGCTCTCGTGTGTTTTATAAATAACCGGTGACGTTCGAGCGTAACTATTTATCCGAGTCGGTGTCTTCGCCCCCCTAATTTTCCGCGTCGTCGTGGCTATAACTCGAGGCGGCCCCGAGCACAGCGAGTGAGGGAAATAATAATTCTTAGGATAAATCGCCGCCTAATTTTCGTAAATAATAACGCAGGCCTCCTTTCCTTCTCTGCTTGCAGATGTTCTGAGAAAACAAATTATGGTGGCAGAGTTCATTGCCCGGCAGAGTGGATCGCCCATCAATGGTGAGACCGCGTGTCTGAACAGCAACAGCATGCCGGCCTCGCACACGATGGCTCACGCAGGACACGGAGGGCACAACGGTGGCCACGACGCCCACGGCCCCCTCCCGCCCATGACCCACCCAGGTCACCACGGAGGCCCACTCGGCCTCCAGCAGCAGCAGCAGCAGCAGCAGCTTCACCACCCGCAGCCGCAGCACATGCAGCACCAGCAGCAACAGCAGCAGCAGCAGCAGCAGCAGCAGCCGCAGCAGCAACAGCACCCTGGCCAGAACCTTCAGAGCCAGGACATGAGCAGACACCCCGACAACTTTGACAATAACTCCAACAGCAGCAACTTCGACCTGCGCAAGGAGCTCTTCTCCCAGCGCAAGCAGCGCGAGTTCATCCCCGACAACAAGAAGGATGACAGCTACTGGGACAGGCGCAGGAGGAACAACGAGGCCGCCAAGCGCTCCCGCGAGAAGAGGCGCTTCAACGACATGGTCCTCGAGCAGAGGGTCATGGAGCTCAGCAAGGAGAACCACATACTCAAGGCCCAGCTCGAGGCCATCCGCGAGAAGTTCGGCATCTGCGGCGAGACCGTCATCAACACCGAGCACGTGCTGGCGGCCTTGCCCGCCGAGCCCACCCTCGTCAAGAGAGCCAAGCTCCAGACGTCCGCGGCTCTGCTCTACGCGAGAACCCCCAGCCCGGTCCACACGTCGGTCATCCACCAACCCGTCAGCGGCGCCCGATCCTCCCGATCGCCCGCCCAGCTCTACGTGCCCGAGACGACGGCCTACCCCGAAGCCGAGAGCTTCCAGTACCCCTTCCCGCACCCGGCCATGCACACCTTCGACACCTCCAGCGCCCTCAACCTGTCCAGAGGCCGCAGGGCCCAGTCGCCCTTCGAGCTCTCGTCCGGCAGCGGCGACGAGAGCGCTCAAATGACCAGCTCGCCCACGCTGATCAGCAACAGCGCCGGCGCCGGCAACAGCCTGCCCCACAAGCTCAGGCACAAGTCCAGAATCGGCGACAAGGACGCCGCCAGCGCCCTCCTCGCCCTGCAGGGCATCAAGCAGGAGCCGGGCCCAAGGGCCTCCCCGCCCTGGGACAACGAGGGCTCCAGCGACGAGAGGGACTCCGGCATCTCACTGGGCGCCGAGTGGACGGCGCCCAGCGTCGCCTCCCTGCCCGAGAACGAGAGGGAGGTCAAGTCCAGGCTGGACCGCCTCGCCTCGGAGGTCGCCTCCCTCCAGTCCATCCTGCGCCTGGGCAAGGCCACCGGCGACGCTCTGGCGTCGCCCTCGTCCAACGGCATCGGCGGCGCCATCAGCAGCACGAACGCCAGCGGCGTCGTGACGACTCCATGAAGGAGCTGGGAGCGAAGATCGACTGACAATTGCTAACGTCGTCGCACGTCGATGAGGACGTCGACGGGGATGTGTAAAATATTATAAGTGGACGCGCCCGCCGAGTCGTGAATGACGAGGCGGGCGAAGGATGGATGACGCCTCGGTCTCGATTCGTTTTCTCATGTTCGAGCATCGCCACCGTCTGTTCCGTACCATTTCTCGGACGTACACACCATTGCACAAGACTATCCAAAGATCCACCAGAGCGACTCTTCCGATTTTCGCGCCTTCAGCAGTTGTGGCCTTTTTTCTGAACACACAAACACACACACGAGAGAGAGAGAGAGAGAGAGAGAGAGAGAGAGAGAGAGAACGAGGATGGAGATGGCACGGCTAGCTCCTCGAAGCCGCTGCTTCGGCGGAGCCGCCGATTATTTATGAACGATACACACATATATATATATATACTTCCTACTGAATATATGAAACAGGGATCGCGGGCCTGGTGTCGTGGAATTCGATTTCTCTTCGACAAACCGACAGACGCGTACATTGAAAAAAGAAACGAAAAAAAAGAAACACGTAAACAAGAGTGAGAATTTGCGAATTACTACTGTGATAAGGATTCCAGCGCGCCTCGCTTCGTCCCGAGACTTTTTTGTATAAATTATATATATTATATATATTATATTACATTATTATACGACGCAGAGTCGGACTGGGCAAGAGTAGCGTTTTTATCGAGCTTATACGTCTTAAGCGCCGTCCTTCTCTACTTACCTATCGGGACTAACCACCACGCACTTTTACACTTTGTAAACTCAGAGTTGCTTAGCCTATATCTAATATACATATGCGTAAATATATGTAAAAAAAGAAATGGGAGTGAACTTTCATGTATTTTTGTGTATTATCACATATACTCGTTTAAAATTACCTCTTTTGCGTCACGTCTGACTTTGCTTGGAGTGCATAATACCGATGTATTTGTATATACTACAGCCACACGCTCGCATAGACACACAGACACACACACTTACACACTTGACATTAAGAAGAAAAATCGATATCGTTATTAAGTAATAAATCATGTTTCAATGCAGCATACATACGCAGAAAAACAGTACACATAAGTAGCGTTTAAAAGACACAGGAGCGATGAGGATGCGAAAAAGCTAAGTTTTAAGTAAATTATACCTTACGACATAAGGAGCTTTAGAATATCTCTTATTTACTGTCATTATTATTAATTATTCTCATGTATAAGTTAATCGATCGTTCAGGCCGATTCCGGCCTTAATTCATTGAACAGCTGTTTGTTAATAATCGGACGAAAACACTTCTCTAGATTGTATTGTCGTAAAGATTAAGATTATTAGGAACGGAAATGCGAAAAGTAAGGCCGGTTACACACACCATGAACTGGAGACTTAGTCGCGCAACCGGCTCTCATCACCGCCACACTTATATATGTATCCCTTAAAAGGCCTAGAAGCTTCTTGCCCGTCGAGAGCTCGAACTTTCTTGACCTTTGACGGTAATATTTATTCTCGGGCTTTCCGATATTCACTGTAAATTTCCCTCTTTCGCCTGTCGCTTCATCATCGCCATTCATCGTTTCGGTGTTACACACTAATCGTAATTTCAGTCCTCGCACGCAACTAAAACAAAAGGAGATATTAAAAAAATGCAAGTTCATCGTCACTTTAGCGCCGCGCATCTGCGTCTTCCTCCTTAGACGGATATAAAAATATAGTAATTGGATTCTGAATGTCTCTCGCCTGAGTTAATTTAGCTGAACGAGTGCGGACGAAAAAGATTTATAACGTTTCCAAGTATTACGAGCGACCGCCTACAGGTGTATTTAAAAGCGTCTACGAGCGCGGCTGTAAATGAGTGTTTACAAATCACGCCTCTCCGCGCCTCTCGACCAGCTGACGGAGGCGCGGAGCCACGCATTTGCACGCGCCGGTGTTACATATTAAACTACGCTATATATTTTAATAAATTAACGTCTTTTCGACTCATAATGTATTTTTTAAACAGCGATTTGTAAATGCACAATATAGAGTACACGCGGGAAGTGTGTATGTGAGGCGATCGTTTGAGGTGCCTTCGGAGAGTCTCGGTAAAGAACGTTGGTTACCTGCGCGGAAGGGGATCGGGATCACACTTTGTTAAAGCTGAATTAAAAATATAAAAGAGATTCGTTGCATGCAAGTGGGAGAGAGAGAGAGAGAGAGAGAAAGAGTGTGTGTGAAGTGACGTGTGTTATATATTTGTGATATTTGGCGCGAGAAGTGAAGTTTCTAAACGCTCCTATGTAAAATCGTAATCGTAGTCGCTAATCGAAGCCACTAATTATAAAAGAACATAGCTCTAATAAACTATTTATTATATTAATTGTGTACGTTTTAAGATAGGAGAGAGTGTCTGTGTCGACGGTACGGGATGATCAGGAACATAAACGATTGTTTCATTTTTTGTACTATTGCAAGTATCGCTTGTTCACGCCAGAGTTTGGTTTCTTTTTTAATCGAAGCATTTCGAACAATAATTTAACGAAAAGGAAACGTAATCGATCGAGAAAGTTGGAAACTCGGCGGCTGAAGAAGTATATATGTACGTGTATAAATCGCGAAGAGATTCCAATTTTCAAAGTCGACGGTGAACTAACGAAATAGAGATCACCCCTACTAAGCCCAACACAAGACTGTTTATTACTATACGGTGTTATGCAATGGAAGAAATTTCAACAGTGATTACTTCCTCGTTTGTTTTCTTTTTTTACATTATAATTTGCTCGACATGTACATAAATACAGATTAGGAACAGGCGTGTAAAGCGTTTATGTTTCGTTAAATAGTCAGGTTTATCTGAGAGAAAAAAAGAGGAAGAAACCATCACTGGACTTAAAGTAGCGCTCGAAAATTTCATGTCGTCGATGCGACGCATCTCGAATCATATCTATCGACATTGAAATAATAAGAAAAATTCGATAATTTGATACTTGTGTCCGAAAAAATGTCATAATTTATAAATATTGTATTTGACTATTTATAAGCGTCGACTGGAATAAATGTGACCAGCAATAAATCTTTTTGTTATTAATTACTCTCTATTACCCTCCTTTCAAATACCACTTAACGAGAAAATAGCATTACTTTGATAAATAACAAAGTTTTTTCATTATGATAATAATTATCAGTTCAAAGAAATTCTGCAGTTTTAAAATGTCTTGTTCGATAAATATTTCAATAAAAATTCAAGCCAAACAAAGATATAAACGTAACAAAGTCGAAAGCTATTAGATTTGACTCACGTTAATTAAAAAACATTTCTTAATGCTCATTTAAATGTTAATTTTATTACGCCACTTTAAATTACAAGTTTTACATAAGCGTAAAAAGTTATTAAGCCTGCACTTTGTTGACAAAGCCTATAAATTCATGAATAATCGAATAATTTCACTTGAAATCTTGTTACAATTTCTAGCGTAATTTATTCGGCTGACGAATGTCAAGTATTTTCGCAACGTGTTGAATCATACCGGCGACGTTAGCGCTAATGATTCAGAACTAGTGATATATATATATACATATACATATATATTGTTTTAAATGTAGAGACAATTTTGCAACGTTAACTACCTTACCATTCGATCTGCTTTATCAATCTACAGTATACAGCAAAGCGCAGTCGGCACAAAAGCCAGGTGGTTGGTAAGTTACCGACAGCTGATGCACAATCAAACGATTACTTTATCTTGGTACGGTAAATGCTCACTACTTTAGCATTTATCGGTGCCCCGAAATTATCAACAAATTTCAATTTTTATAAAATAGTGTTAAAAAGTTCCGTTTTCATGAATATTATTTAATAAGCGCATTCACCATTTATAACCGCTGATTAGCATCCGCATAAATTAAAAGCAAAGTAATTCAGTAACCGAGAATCGTAAATTTATGACAGATGGCGCAATCTCGGGTGAAAAGACTAGTAATCATAATAAAATAAATCAAAAGCGAAATAACTCGTGAAATGTTTTCGCCCGTAACCGTGAAATCCGCACAGAGACGAAAACGCAAACGACACGCCGAGCACAAATCTCTCGCGAACGTTCGACGCGCTATTTTAATAAACGCGCAGTGCAAAAAGCGAAAACAAAAAGCAGCAACATTAATAACAACCTTAACACTAATTACATCGATTCCAAAAAAAAAGAACATATCGCTCATAAACTCCGCAATAACGATCGGCCTGTAAAAAAGCCGCGTATAAATATCTCTCCCAGGCAAAGATTAAAATCTTTCTCGATCATTACAAAAGAAATATATATCGACTCGCTGCTCTCACTCTCTCGCAGTTTCCCTTCGATCGTCGGGCTCCGTCGGCCTGCTCGTTTTTCGCCGACTCGCCTCGGCGTTTGAATTCCCTCGCGATGAACGCGACCATTCGGAATTCGATCAGAAATACTTAGGTGGCGTCCGGCGGGCCTCGATGTCGTATAAGCCCCCATTGTTTTTCCCTTCCCCGGGCTTTTAAAAACGTCATCGCCGAGAGAGAGAGAGAGAGAGAGTGAGAGAGAGAGAGAGTGGCGATCCCGACGACAATTCCTGCACCGCCGTCCGAAAGAATTTAAATTAGCGGGGGCTAAAATTAATTGATTTATGGATCTCTCCTCGGTGCGGAATTCGCGGAGGCTTCCAATTATATTATACGTACGCGATCGGGCAAGAAAAATGCAAAAGCCTTCTCCAGTCGTACGTCCGCCCGAGCGTAAAAGAGAGCCCCCCCTCTCTCTTTCGTCCTTTTAGTAGGAGAAACAATTTAATGGCCGCGGCGCGCCGCCGCCTCTCGGAAAGTCCGATATTACTTAATTGAACCGGAGTGATTTATTGCAGAGTCGCGGAGAGGAAGAAAACGAGGCGATTCGCGAGGAGGCAGAGAGGAGCTCTCTGCGATTAGCACTAAAACTTGTAACGATTATTGTAATTTGATCTCCCCCGGCCTGAATATTCAGGCCGCGGCGCGCGGCGGCTACGTCCCCCCTCCCCCCCGGATGAAATTTCATTATATATACGGGGAGGGATTCCAGCGCGTCCTTATTATCATTGCCAGCCTCCTAGCTTTTCGATTAATGTGCTAATTGTGCGCGCCCGCGCTTTTTCCTGTCTCGGCGCGAGCTTTATTATTGCCGCGGCGCGCAAAAACGAGTTAGATATTTTCGCCGGGGCCCCGCGCGGAGTTTCAATTAACTCGCCGCTCTCCGCGCCGTTCGCGCGCCGAGCGAATAAATCGATCGTTTCGGCGGGCCGCTGTATATATATATAAATGCGCCGCCGTGTACATACAAAGAATATCGCGTGCGGGCTAATGAGAGTAATCACTTAATAAAGGCTGCGCGCGGCCCGCGCTCTCCGGGGCAGACTCTCGCGCGGCATCGCGTGACGCTTAACGAGTGGATGCGCGTATATATGTATACGCGCGCCGCGCGCGAGAGATCGAAAAATATAATATTTGACTTTTGGAGCTTTCTACAAATGCCCTCTCATCCCCGTGAATTATCGAATGAGCCGGCCGGGTATTAATTTTCAATTTCTTGCCGGGAACCGGTGAAACTCCGCGGTCGCTTTATTTTCGAGCGGAGACGGGGAGGGGGGGTATAACCGGGATTTCGGAGAGCCGCTTTTTCAATTGGCCTAACGTGCCGGCGCGCGTTCATTATTTATCATTACGTTTTTAAAATTGGGTTTATTCGTTCAAATTAGTTTTGAAAGACCGGCCATTTTTCACCGCTGCTTAAGACTGAGAAATCTGTTACACATTTATTGTGCGCTCATGAATTACGGAAGTTCGTTGGCAAACTTTAGTAAAAGTTTTAATTTGAGTAAATAAATTAACACGACAAGCTATTCATTTCATTCTTAAAAATGTTGTTATAAGTAACACCTCGAAGTTAATCAAAACCGATACTTTTCATATCAAGCTACGTAAAACGGAAAAGCCCAATTTAGCTCGAAACTATCAAAACACGATTCCCCTGCCCCTTTTGACACTCCTTTGTCCACAATCGATTACTTACGTCAAAAACTGTGCCGTCTCGCGACGCCGAAAACCGTGACGTTCCCACATGCAGAATTCGAAACACGCAATCATCTGTCATTCACTCCGAAGGAGCGCGTCGCTCTCGGGGAGCAAAAAAATGAACGCTCGCCCCAAGAGAGAGACGGCAAAGGGGTATACACGTCAACCTATTAAAAAGTCAAACAGATGCAGAGCCGCAAATATGTGCATTCGACAACTGTGTTTTACAAAATTCGCGGCAGTGTTTCCGAAAAGAGCCGGCGAATTTTCCACACTCGAACGGCGCCCGCCATCGATCAGACCGACTGCCGGGATCATTTGTCAAACGTTCGCGCTCGCACAGAAGCCAGAAGGGTAAGTGCCGCTCCTGTCTCCGGCAGCATCCGATTGCGCAACAAATAAGACTCGCATGCAAATGAGGACGATATTCCGAATAAAAGGGGATATTCACGCAGCCGGCAGCAGTTTCCGCAGCTTGCTATTTGCATACGGATAATGCTGGATCTAACGTTTCCTGGTTCTCCCTCTCTCTCTTTCTCTCTCTCGGCGCTCGGCTGCACAAAAGGGTTAAAAAAAGGGAATGGACCCCCGGTGAAAAATCAACCGGCGTGCGCGCGCCGCCGAAATTCTAATTCGACGTTAGAACCCTCTCTCTCTCGAGGATTTCAAGTTTTTCGCCTGGTTCGATTCGTTCTGGAGAGAAAGGGGGTTTGAAACTCGAGGAAAGGGACACAGCGGAGAATCGCCCGAAAATGATAAGCAGCGGAGCGCGGATTTGAATGAGGAACGGCTTCTTTTTTCCTCCTCTTTTCTGTGCCGTAACGGGTTATGTATACCTGGCCTGCCCCATGGGAAAAACGAGCGCGCTCCTCTTTTTTTTTTAAGGGAAGCTGCCGCCGGAGCTTCCGGCTCGGCCGGTGTGCCGAGCTGTAAACCGCGCCGCGCGCGTGGATTTATACGTGTTTCTCGGAGAGGAGGATAGATTCGCCTCTTTTGGGGAAGCTGGCCCTCTCTCCTTCGCCGTGAATGGTCGACGCGCCGCGGGATTCGCTGGGAGGTGGTTTTGAATTTTATAGGTGGTTCGTGATGAGGTATAGTTATGAGAGATCTTATGGGTGGCGGTGTGCTGTTGTACTTCCCATAAAAGAATACGAATTTTCGCTTCTACAAATACACTTTTTCGAGAAATTTTAATCACCGTTTTATTAAAGAGTAAATGATTTATAGAAATACCAATATTCTTGTACTTTTTTCTGACGAGTATTTTTAAAAACTTTAGTTAGCCTACATAAAATATACCACGAAGGTTTAGATTATATTGCTCTAACATTTCGAGAAAGCAATTCGACAAAAAGTCACCCGCTCCGGATCAACAAAGCGCGGCCCACGTTTCTAGGCAGCGTGCTGCAGCGTGTGACCCTTCAATCAGCGCCGATCTGCAAAAACTCTCCGGACCTTCGACCCCTTCATTAAAATCCATCGCCGAGCGAGAGAGGCGCGCATCGCGCGTCGCCGCAAAATAAGACACACGGAAAAAGGGCCGGCGGTAGAGAATGGGAATTACGTGCGTGTGTGCGGCGAGACGGTGAAAAAAAGAAAGGAAGGAGCGAGAGCGCGACGAAAATGACTACCATGAGGCCGACCTGTAATGATAGTCGGGCCGGGACGAGCGGCAAATTCGCGAGTAATCGGAACGATTTCGCGGGGAAATTTTAGGAAACGGGCCACGCGTGGGACGGGAGTTTCTGCGACTCTGGATAACGAAAAATAGGCGGACGGGTAGAAGTCTCCTGCAAGCTTCTCGGAATTTTGTGGCTCGGCTCCTGGATCGATGCACTCTTATTTGCCGCGGCTTGACACTGGCCGAGTTCGGAGAAATCAAAATTGCTGGCAGAGGAGAGGAGGCGAATTGTCGGGGTGTATTTTTTTTTATCCTCCGACGACCGCTGTAAAGAATTAGCCACTTTATGAATTTTCATAAAACTTTCGTTAATCCGACTTAGCTCCTAAAAACAGCGCTTATTTTGATTCGAGCCGACTAATTCAAATCACGCGTCAAAGCTAAACACGTCCGCGTCGGGGCTCGAACATCCGAATTATTGATCAAAGCGTTTTTTTCGTGTTTTTACAGGATATATTCGGTCGGCCGCGGGGCACAAAGCAGGCGGGAAACCGACACCGTCACGCCGCCCGGATCCACAAAGCGCATACACGCAGTCGCGTATCGGCATCTACGGGTGTCAAACTCGAGGCTCCGTCGCCACGACTGTAATAATCCCGTGAGGGCGGCGGCGGCGGGGGGAGAGGAGCAGAAGGGCTTTGTGTGATTTTTCCGGGGAAAGGAGTCGAGTTTGAATGGCTTCGATTTATATCTAATTGAATCAAAATATACTGGCTTTGATATTTCTGAAAAGCGACTGCCTGCTCCTCGACCATTGAAAGGCAATTTTTTTACAAGGCTGGTTACGCGAGCACAAGGCTCGAGAGAGTAAAAAGTTATAACGGAATCGAATTAGAAAGTTGAAATTACTAATGCCCGCGATGGCTCGGCAATGGCGTCGAGAGCGTTGTATTTTTTGAATATCATCAATAAAATAAATGTTCGTCATCTCTTTGATTTCGGAGCGTGGAATGCCAGATCTCGAGAACGTGGCTTTTTTTCCGAGGTACGGGATGAATCCAATGCCCACCTACACGGGAGTCATGTAGAAATTACATGACGTGCACTTTCTATGACTTTATCCGAATGGATCTCGTATTATTGTACATATCGTAAGTTCCATAAGACCCTTTCCTTTATGTCGAGGGATAAGGTTTGAACACATTTTTCATTTCGAGGCTTCTGACCCATCGCGCGGGAGTCGTTCAACTTTGGGCGCGGAGAGTATCATTTATATTCTCGGTCTATTAGAAAACTGTAACGTAGGAAATCATATCAGCTGTTTTACAAAATCCGAAAGCCAATCGTGAAACGGTTATTCTCCGGACGTGTGACTTTTTTAATGCTATTTTATGAAATCGGGAATTTTTTCAATTTACGAAATGTGGATAAAACGGATTATTTCAATGAACATAAAATCAATAAATCTGTAGAGAAAGAAGCTTATTTTTTGTCATTTCATTTAAATAAATTTTTATATAGATTTATCCTAAGTCTAAGATAAATATAAGATAAAAGATATATATATATATTAATACCAATTTTTTACTTTAACAATTTATTATACCATTAAATTATGAATTATTTTACGAAATTGTTCAAAGCTCATTATATAATCCTTTTCTTATCATACATTCAAAGAACAGTATCTTACAACCCTTCAATTACATTACTTCCACAGCAAATAAAACGTTATACATTTCCCCTGATTTCAACGCGAAACAAAACAAAAACTCTTCTCACTACCCGTCATCCAGCGCACAAAAGCCCGCGGCAATCTCGGCGAAAATCTCGCGCGGTGACAACAATAAACCCTCGCGGAGGAGGCAAGCATACACACGAGCGCGCGCAGGCGTGTATATCTCGCGGATCGCGCGCGGCAGCCGAGCCCCTCTGAGGGAAAGATCGAGAGAAAAAAAGAAGAAGAGGCGAGGAGCGAATATAAGTCCCGAAAAAATCTGAAATCCAAAATCTTTTGAGAAAACACAGCTGCGGGCACGGCGGAGAGAGAGAGAGAGAGCGACTCCGCGGCACGGGGGCAGGTAAGATTTTTCAATTTTACGGGCCAAGTAAGATAGAGAGAGAGAGGGAGCTCTCCCGGAGCCGCGCCGTGGAGAAAGGAGAAGAAGAATGGAGAACCGAGGCGAACGGGGGTCTCTCTCTCTCTCTCTCTTTAGAAACGAGAGCCCGAAAAAAGCCATAACCCTCCCGATGTCATCTCGCGCAATTTCGCTTTCCAAAGTCTCCGGGAATCAAAGGGGTTCCCCCCTTTACCTGTCGGCCGTGTTTTCGCTTCTCGGGTTACTAAAGAGCGCCGGAAATCCAGAAATCGGCGGGCCTTTCTCTCTCCGCGATTCCTTTTTCTCCTTTCTTCTTTCTTTCTTTTTTTTTTTTATCGCGATTGTGCGCCGAGACACTTGACCGTGCGCGCTTTTTTTTTTTCTATACCCCGCTTTTCGACCACCCTACTATACCTAGTACATAAGTGCGCGCGCGGGGTCCTTAACCCCTTTTTTCGCTCTGTCAGCTGTACTGCGCGCGACAGCTGTATACTAAGCGAGAAGCGAGAGAGAGAGAGAGCCTCGTTACGCCGTGTTTTTATTGCAAGCGGTAACGAGTGCGCGCGCGTGTGTGTGCGAGAGTGCCGTACGCGGAGGGACCGCGATGGAGCTTCGCTGAGTCGGGGGCGTGCGCGGCGCCGATTTTTTTTTCTTTCTTTTTTTTATGCGGATTGGTGCAAAAAGAGGGTGCGTTATCGCTTCGGGGTGGCGAGCCCTTTTTCCGATCGCCGAGTGGCTGCTAACGCATGATGTAATGGGAGTGACCCATTTCTTTTTTTCTGAATCTTTGATTATGCGCCTTGATCGATGTGCTCAGAAAGTAAACTTTTATTGTATTTAATGTTTGGATGATGGACTGAAAGGGCATGGAATTTTTAAGCATTTTAAGGGGTTGGCTTAATTAACGTAAAAACTATTTGGAATCAGTAGTTTATTTAAGTAATGTTTGATTCTACTTAGTAGAAGTTTGTCATCTCAGGTAATTATTATTTTTTAATTAAAGTTTTTTAAATATTTTATAAAATCAAATATTTTATTATTTCAAGATACTCAAGATTACTTTTTACAATAATCGTAAATCAAAAATAATCGTAATCGCTTCAAGAGTTTTCACGGAAATAGGAGACATTCCACTTTACTGATTCAAAGTTTCGTCAGTTTCGTACTCCTGCTTTCTTTCGAAAGCTTCATTAAAAGGCCAAAGCTCGCCGAGAAAGTCCAACTCAAAGCCGAACAGACCGATTCTATTTACTCTCTCGCTCTATGTAAATATTTTTCGTGCAACACAGCGGCAAAGATTCATGTTTCGAGAATTAATCGCTCTCGGGTAGGAGGCGTCTCGAAAAAAACCTCGGCGCTCGACAAACTAATCACCATAAAAAATGCCAAGCTATACGCACAGAGAGCGAACATAAAAACTTTCACCGCGAACGCGGGAGAGACTTTATAGCCTTTCCACGGGCCTGGGGAACAAAGCTCTCTCTCTCTCGAGTTAGAGTTCTAATGGCTCCACTTTTTTTCCGTCATCAAGCGCGGCCTTTGTCCGCGCGTAAAAATCGAGTAATAGAGAGGCCCGGCCGATTTATACATTTCCTCTCCCGGTTATTGTCCTTCCCGGGGCTTCTTGCCTCCCGCTTCATTGAATTACATTCCCCTTTCAGCGCGCGGGGCCCGCGCGCGGCATAACGTACAAAGCTCGAGGAGTCAAAACGTAAGTACTCGCCTCTTTGATGCGCGCGCGTCGCTAAAACCCTCTTTCACCGGCTGCCAGAGACGTGATCCGCCGCGGATCCTCGAGATCTGCGTCGCGCGATGGAAATTCGGATGACGAGATTGAAGCCTCGCGACATTCCCACGGAGGCGAATTATCTCTCTCTCTCTCTCTCTCCGTCTCGAGGTGCGAGGAGAGGAGTTCGTTGCACTTTACTTCCGATGGGCCGCCCGCAGCCCGGAACGGGAGAGGAGAGACGTCTGCGAGAGCTGGAAAAGCGGCCGAGGGGGGAAAACGCTGCTCGCGTGGGACTTGAGGGTACTTGACGCGTTTTAGATAGCGGGCTGACGTTTAAGAGGAAATGAATTTCGGGCTCTGGAGCGTCATAATTGGAATACGTGGATTTCAGTTTTCGTCGGGAGGATGAGGCTTTGTTGTTGGAAGAATCGATGCATTTTTTTATAGATATTTAAGCAGAATTGATTTAAGATTATTTTACATTGATTAAATGAAAATGTATAGCGAAGCAGAGTTAATTATGCCATATTTGGATGTGACAAAAGGCTGGTTTGCAAATTTAGATGATTAGTATAAGAGCGTTTACACGTTTTAAGAGCTATTTTTCAAGAGAAGTCAGCGGTGTTGTTGGAAAACAGAAGTTATTTCAAAAATTCACGTCTGCCAGTTTAAGCGTTTCTGCCTGCAGTATTCGAGATAACTGCTTTGAGAAGTAGCAGCCTATGTTCATATATTTTAAACGAACTTCCTCTCATTCATACCAATCTTTCCCTCTACTCTTTCACTTATACTTAAATAACTGGTACAACAGATGGCCCGCAGATCCAGTCAAAAACGTCTTATCAAAAATGTACAAATTTAGATTTTCCAATATCGAATGCGCTTTCCGGTCATCGAACTCGCCAACGCCACCTTCGGGAGTTTAACCCTTCATTATTTTAAGAATACTTGCTTTTCTTTGTTTGAAACATTTCAAATGATTTTTTTCCGATTCACAAGTTCATTTGTAAACGTCCACGTCAAATTTTCCCACGACTTGCCGCAAGGCCTAAATACGGCAAGCTATTATTCTCCTAAACGCATTTAAAAAAGTCTTCCTTAAAACAAAACCCCTACCGAGAAGCTCCGTACTCGTAAAAATAAATCACCGCGAACTCCCCGCGCGCACCGCAGCTTTTTCAGCTTTTCTCACAGCTCCCGGGAAACGCGATCCCGATGGCACTTGGCCTGCTTTTTTGCCCGATTGTCTCGCTTTTTATCCCCCGCACCCGCGTCCGCGCGGTAAATATGTGGAGCATTAGTTAAAATATGCCCCGCTTTCCCCTTCCGACCGAGAACGCAGGGAGGGAGGAAGTACCGTATAACCTCTCTGCTTTCTCTCAAGGGTTGAATCTCGCCCGGCACTTCCGGCGTGGGCCGTGAGAGTCGAGGCCTGTATGCGGGGGCGCGAGAGCAGATGACATTAGAAAAAAAAAGGAGGTGAAAAAGGCAGAGGTCGATGCCTCCGCTCGGATACTCGGCGTTTTTTCCTTCGGAGCTTTGGGCGCCTGTTCTCGGCTCGGGGCAAAAAGCGAGGGAGCTAATTGTATTGGGTGAATTTGGAGCTACGGATTTCTGATGCATTGTTAAGCTTTTCGGGAGGGGTTGTATTTAGACGAAGCTGGGAAATGTTAATTTTGGAATCGTCGTTTAGCTAATGTAATATTTTGCTTTTGAACATAATCGTTTTACTTTTCATACAAACAGTGGAAATATAAATTGATGAAAAAATGATTAAAACATTTTTTTATAGTGTAATTATTGAGAAAAATGAAAGAGTATTCTTTAAATGGGATGCTGAATGATTAATCAAACTGTTTATAAATTTAATTGAAATTAATAAAGAAGTACTGGAGTGAACTTTAAATATTAATTGCAATGAACAATCTTAAAACAAGTGCCAATAAAAATTACTTCCACTTGACTTACATTAGTGAACAAGGCCCATTACTCACTTTTCCCATCAACACATAAATCTCCGACGCTCTCTTTTTTTCTCTGTAAATTTGAAGAATCTGTCAGAAGTTAATATTACTAATAAAAAAAAACCCCGTATACTTATTTAAAGAATGCGCGTCGAGGAATCGATTTTTTTCTCCATCCGTCCGAGTGCAAGCGATGTAACATGGGAAAAAAAAAACGAAGAGAGGCCCGCTTGATGATCGAGCCAGACGCGTTCGAGAGAGAAACGACTTGAGGGCGAGGGGAGAGAGGGCTGATCAAAAAAATCGATTAATCATTTTCGCCGCGCTTTCTTCGCGCGCGGCCGTGATTCTTTAAAAGACTTTTTTCCCGACAAAAGTACATACCTCCGGCCCTAGACAATACGCAGCCGGGGTGAAATCGAACTTTCGAGCTTTCTCGAATAATTTCGATGATGATTCCGTCCTTTTCCCCGGGTGGCTCGATCGAATCCCCGTGTCTTGCTTGGCCGAGAGCGGAGCGGGCTACTACTCGCCTCGGCGCTCAAAGGGGTCGAAGCTCCGGCGACGCGATGATCCATCAATCAAGGGCCCGGCGAAAAGCGTGAAAGAGTTCACGGCACCGTACAAATCCTAATGATCGAATGCCAACGCTTTTTTTAAAACTTTACCTTTTTTCTCCCATCGAGTTGGGTAACGTTGCAAGTTTCGGCGCCGTTGTGAATCGGGGTTTTTTAAAGCGTTAGTCGAAATTTTTGGCTTCAGAATCGTTCGACAAATGTGTCTCAACTGTTTTTCTTTGTTTATTAGAGTAGACATCTTCTGATTCTCAATGAGCTTTCTGTAGATTTTACAGAAGAGTAATAAGCAAAGAGTAAAATATGATTTAAAAGTAACATACAAAAAGTAGTCTTTAAATATTAAGCATTTCCTGCAAGTATTAAATTTCAAAAAGAATATTAGCTCCGTACTTCTTCGTGCGTGACAATAAAAAAAAAGGAAAGGGCTGGGAGAAAGGGTATAGATTTTTTTCTCGCATTCTCAAATTAAAGTTTTTATTTTAGACTGCCGGAAGTTCTTCATTCTCAAGTCAACATGAAAAGGAGCGCATCGTAAAAAAGTGCGCGCTATGTAGATTGTCTGCTACGCTTCGAATAAGAGTGGGTGCAGCCTCAATTTCGCGTCGCTTACTATTGTCATAAGCGGACTAATTTTAAAGTCTTTAATTAACATTTTGCAAACGGTCGAGCCATTAAAAAGAGCATTAAAATGCATTTTAAAAATTAGTTATCATTCGAACGTTGTAATTTGCGCGTCGATTAATGATTATCGATCGGGCGCGCAAACCGTTTATTATTTCCAGCGCTTAATCGAAAAAACGAATCGCAATCGTCTTGTTTGCGGAAGCGACCAACAATAGACATATTTACGAACAATGCGGCCGATCAATATGTACATCAATTACAAAATAATTCGAACGAGTCAATGACACTTAATACCTCCTCGAACTTTAATCCCTCCAACTATCAGCAGAATTATCGCAGCCAAATCTCGACAGAAATCCTACAATATAAATCTCAATCTCAACCGGATCGCGGCATTTAAAGAGTTCGCGGCCGATAAGCGCCGCGGGGCCGCGCATTTTTCCCGTCGATTTCGGCGATTCGACAAGTCCCGCATCTACCTGCGATAAGATAGCGAATAAGTGCCGAAAAAGAAAACATACACTACGCGGAGACGCAGGGACGTCTCGCATCATTCCGCTCCGGGCCAACGGTCGCGGTCGAGCCCCACGGGATTCCCGAAATCGAAGCGTCGCCGTCGCCTTTTCGCGAGCGAGGAGCCAAGTGCGTCGTAGTTCTGGAATTGTATCGCGCCGGGCGATCGCCGATTATAAATTGCCGAGAATATGAAAGTTAATAATGCCCGAGATACGCGCCGCGGCGATTGCGAGTTTAGATAAATGGTCGACACACGAGTCGCGCGCGAGTGCAAGTTTTAAAAATCTTGCGTCATTATTTCTGTTTTTGTTTTAGATTTAATGATTGGTGGTGTATTCGGTGTGTTGTGCCCCGAGAAATACGATCTGAAGACAGGTAATGTAAATTTTGGTATTCGAAATTTCGTTCGACGCGCGGATTAGCATACTGCTTTTATTCGACATATAAGAGTTGAAGTAGATATCAGGAGTTATTAATTTTGTTGCAAGACAAGAGTGCAAAACTTTAATAAAGTTTAATTAATTAGTAGGTGGCCTCTTTTAGATTTATTTCTGAAAATTTACATACCAAACGCAGAAACGAACAACTTTATAGTTGTTAAGTGTTTGCGCAACCAAAAACTTATTTCCAAACCGCCGCTCCGTCGGGAAAAGTTTTCGAATCCAACGATATCGATCGCGAATCCCGAAGGACATATAAAGAATCCGGCAATCGCACGCAGCTCGGAAAAAATAAATCTCCGCCTCGTTATCGAGCGGCGGCGGCCCTTTCCCTCTCGAAAGAGGAGCCGCGCCGATCATCTCCCTCGGCGCATAAACAAATTAGCAACAAAAAGCTGCGCGCGTTATCTGCAATCTGGAAATCACATCGTCATTACGTCCGAGAGCTGGCTCTCTCCCCCCCTCCCTCTCTCTCTCTCTCTCTCTCTCTTTCTCGGGGCCCGAAAAATCGCCCGAACGACAGTGTAATCACCGCTTAAAGCAGCCCACGACAAATCGCATAAATACCGGCGCTGCGGCGCGCATCTCTCGCAGGCGGTTGAACACCGCTGCGGAACGGACTCTCGCCGGGGCTCCCCGGACGAAGGTCTACGATAATTACACGGTGCGCGAGCCGAGCGAGAGGGAATAAGAAGGGTCCAGAAATATATATGTGTTCGATCAGCCGGTTTTTGAATTATTTGAAAAGAGACAGAGCAGAGGCGCTCGCTCGCGTACCCACAATATTATAGTCCGCTATCGCGATTTGCTGCCGCTGTCGTACCCCCCTCCCGCCCTCCTCTCCCCGCCCGGACTCTTGCCATCAATTCGCTTTTGTCTCGTCCTTTTTGCTCTCTCTCTCTCTCTCTCTGTCTCTCTCTGAGGCTCTCCGCTTTCGGGGCCGCGGCGGCGAACGCGATTAGAACGGGAGCATTTGCGTATCGGGGCTCGACAATAGGCCGCTCTCGCCCCTTATCTCAATTGAATTACTCGATAAGATCGGCACGGGCCGATTTCCGCGAATCGTCAAATTGCTCGCAATTTCGAGGCGATCGACGCTCTCGCTCCCGCTAATTCGTATTTTCGGCGCGGCGAAAGCGCCATTATCCAAGTCGAGATTAGATCGCGTACGTGTGGGACAATCTATGGTAATGCCCCGTCGATTCTGGTACGGATGCGCCTCGCATTGCATCTTTCGTTTTCTGGCCGCGCGCGCGCGCGCAGCTGCGGAGAGACTATTGCCGCGCGGCGATCGAAAAGGAGAAGTGCATCGGCGGAGGGGCAGATGTTATAATTTCGAAATAAAGGTAATATCTCCGAGAGGTCGGGGCGGGGGAGGGGGGTGAGGGGGGGATGCGATTCGAATTTCGCTCGGGCGAAAAAAATAATTGCAAAAAGGATGCGAGAGAGATCGGTCCCACCTCTC
This sequence comes from Ormyrus thymus, assembly GCA_035582935.1. Lineage (NCBI taxonomy): Eukaryota > Metazoa > Arthropoda > Insecta > Hymenoptera > Ormyridae > Ormyrus > Ormyrus thymus. The sequence continues at coordinate 21,300,498 of JAWWEM010000054.1, read as the reverse complement.
CGATGTATCTTCGAGAGCCGTGCAGTCGGACTCGATTCGAAATACGGAAAGGAGGAAGGAAAGGGCGAGAATGGAGATGGACATAAATATAATAGGGATGCGTACGTGAGATATACGCCGGGACGGGGGGAGACGGTTCGGGCTCTATTTTTCGAAATTATGTTCGGGGGGGCTTATTTATCGATACCGCTGCTTTTTGCTTCTTTAATATCGCCATTAATCTAATAAAGATTGTTTTATGATAATTAGGTCATTAAGAATCTGCATAAAATTATTTATTGCCCCTTCGATGCGTCCTTCTCTTTCTCTTGTACTGTAACGTTTGAAAAAGAAGAAACCTTTCTAAAACCTCGTTAATCTCGCGCATATACCCGAAGTTACCCGCCCCGCAACAATACACCCGGACGCGAAGCGAGACCGAGCCGAAATCGAGTCCAATTTCGAGCTTGGCGCGCGAGAGCGAGAATCGGAATTAGAGATCCGCCGAAAGAAATAACAGGCGCAGTGCGCGCGATGCCCGTCCTCGCGAGGAAGGAAGTAAAAGCATGGGCGAGAGGTAGGGGGAGAGGAATTGGGCGCGCGCACGAGCTTAGGGCCGGAGAGAGAGAGAGAGAGAGAGAGAGAGAGAGAGAGACGGCACAGATGACTGTGTTTAAAAGCGAACGTGACAAAATTTCAAAATTCCCGCCGGCCCCGGCGCTCGAGTCGCCGAGGCTTTTGTGGATTGGGGCTATATGAATTCTTCCAAGCTGCCGGTCTGCCTTTTACGGAGATAATGCGAGAAACGCAATTGAAAATAATAATTTGGAGTTTTGTACTTTGTTGCTTCCTCTTGTATATCAATCGCGCAACAGTGGAAAAATGATTATTACAAAATATTTCCGAAAGCGAACTTTATTTGTATCTTACAAGGAGAGTGTACGACGTTTAGGTAATGGATTTTCCTGTAACTTTGGGATATGTTTTCTAATGTTAAAATATGAAGGAAGCCGCGTCCTTTTCAAAAGTTATGTGCTCTTTTAGCGAAAATCTAAGAAAAATCGATTTTTGTTTAATCACTTATAACTTCTCAACTATTAACGGTACATTATTTTAACTCTCGACATTTGAAAGGTGAGATCAAATCCTATCGATTAAAAAGTCCAAAAATCTTTATTTATTCAAAAGTTGTAGTCAAACAAAGAATGACCATTAAAATAACATAACAAATCTATTCCTGTAATTTTAGCTTAATTTTATTGTAAATTTTTATTTAGCTATAACATTTGAACAAGTAACGATTTTTGATGTCTTTTTTTTAATCAATAGGACTTGATCTCACCTTTCAAATGCCGGGAGTTAAAATGCTGTACCGTTAACAGTTGAGAAGTTATACGCGATTAAATAAACAAAAATCGATTTTCCGTAGATTTTTGCTAAAAGAGCACATAACTTTTGAAAAATCGAGCACTAGGCCGAGCGAACGGATATTTTAAAAAATGTTAAAACATTACACAGTAAATCTAAGCATTTAAAAAAAGTTGCATTCATTTTCTAAACCCAACATAGCACGGCATTAACGTTGAAAATCGAAGTAATATCCCTCATTGTGCTCGCGCAAACAAAGTGGAATGCAGCGGCGTTCGGCGGCATCTCCGGGCTTAAACGTTCAATACCGCAATTCGGAATAGTCCATATGTATCCACTCCTCGCTCTCTTCGAGCCAAAGGGATAAAGAAAAAGGGCTTTAACCGAGCGACTCTCGAAAGACGGAGAAAGCAGAGCCTCTCTTTCTCGTGCGATTTCTTCGTTTTTGAGCCGCACACGGCCCGACAGACTCTTCCTTCCTCTCCCCCGGCCGACTCCGCTCGCGCACGCACGCGCGCACACGCTCGCACACACGTGCGCCCTCTCCGCGCCGCTCTCGGGTTATTTGATTGTTCTGCTCTCGTTTACGCGAAATTGGCTATAATTGCGCGCTATGCAAGCAGAATGAGAGAGAAAGAAAGAGCCGGGCCGTTCGGCTTTAAGTATAACTTTAACGCGCTTTGAATCGTAAAAAGCATTGCATCGCCGCTCGGCCGGCAGCGCCAAAAACCCCGCGCTTTTTCGAGGGAAACTCGGATGAGCGCCTCTCTCTCTCTCTCTCTCGCTCGCTCTCGTCTCCCGCGCGGCTTTTTTTACCCTTAAAGGGGGGCCCTGCAATTTTTGTTTCTCTCTAGACGCAGGCGAAATTCGTGGCGCGGCCGAGAGCGAAGAGGAGTTAACTATACGCGCGCGGAAACTCGCCGTTTCTGGCTTTAAATGTTGCGCATTACCTGCATGCGTATGCGGGCATTACGCGCAATTTTGCATACAGCGGGAGAGAGAGAGAGAGAGAGAGTCGAGCGGGAGAGTTTTTCTAATTCGGTAATTGCGCGATGCTTTGCCGGGGATTGGGAGGAGGGAGCTAAAGGGTCTTAATTAAAACACTGGTAATTCGTTAATTAAGTCATTGCGGCGTTTATTTAATGTATCATTACGTCGCGGAGTAACAACAAAGACTGTCTTTTAGTTGACAACAATAATTATGCAACGCATGTATTGTTTCAGTGATATTGATTAAATAAATTTCAAAAGGCACGTGCAAATGAACGGGAGATCTTGATCGAGCCAATGACGCATGAAATCAATGTCTAATCTCATCTACCCAGTCTCGAGCGATTAGCATAACAATTATCCGAAATGCCTTTCGTCGAAAATTAGGTTACAACGACTCAATAAGTCGAGATCGGCTCCCATTTTCCTCAAAACTTCACTCGTCCGCCTCGGCGACTTCGGTCGACCTTTCCAGGCTCGAAAAATGAATACCACGTCGTGCATGTAATAAAAGTGGAGCGCGCTTGCGCAATGCCCCCTCTCTCTCTCTCTCCTCCCTGGAAATTTCGATTAACCGGGAAAAAAAGCGCGCGCTCTTGTATTCGAGCGGAGAAAAAAGTGCGCGGGGCCCCCGGAGGCTTTTACACACATATCTCGATTTGGATTTTTCTCCGCTCGGAGATTCCACGCCGCGCGGCGTCTCTCGGCTATGACTCTGGACTTTCTGGAGTCTGCGCTCGGGCTCTCCTCCTGTATCTCGTCGTCGAGATCTCGGCGCGGAATGATTTTCGAAATATGATTAATTGCTCGCGGCGCGAGACAGAGAGAGAGAGAGAGAGCTCGGCTTTTAAGCCTCGCCGCGGACATATACCCCTCTCTTTCTCTCTTGCTCCGCGCCTTAATTTGAAAAATCGGCCCCTGCCCTCTTTGGCCCGTGTCTTTTTCCGGCGTTTTTTTCGAGAGCCGCTTTGAAATGTTCATTTCGGCGCTGAAAAATTGACTCCGACGTACATCGGGAGGAAGGCCGCCGTCACCTGTTTGCCCGGTGCGCGAGGAGTTGAAGGGTTGGGGTCGAGGAGAGGACAGGCCGGGGGCTGGCACTTTTTACCGTTGATGCACCGGAGGATTATCGGGAGGATCATTAAGGGAGCGGCTTTTGTTGCCCGCGGCTCGAAAAATTTTTCGGCTCGGGAAACTTTTTAATTGGATGCTTTGGGGAATGGGTTACGCAGTTTATCAAAGTTTTATATTCTTTTGGGTACGGCTACTTTTACGGGATAACCCTTTGAGTTTTTTTGTACGCGTTAAATAGCACAGTGAAAGATTGACAGACAGCTAACTTGATGAAAAATTTAACGTGGAAGAATTTCGTCAGATTTCTTCATTCTCGGAAGTCAGAGCGATACGAAGCTGTTGTAATATTATCATAATTCGGGTGATAAAAGCGTTTGATAATCGAATCATTTAAAGAATTTATTTTTCAATGCTTCTCATTATTTCTCGGCAATTCGATTTCTTAATACCGTAATCCCATATTTACGTCAACGCGATAATCTATACACATGAAAAGAAAAAAGAATCAGGCCTCGGGAACGATTAATCTATCACAATTAGACAGAATACGAAATTTCGCCGGACAAAAGGCGGCGATCAGCAGCAGCAGGAGCAGCAGCAACTCGGGGCAAAAGGGCAGTGGCTTGTCAGTCCCAACGTCGCTCCTCCGCGCGTCGGGGGCTGGTAAAGGGCCTTTGGCAGGAGTCTTCATTTTTTACTTTCAAAAATCATGACGCCGCTCATTTTTCGTGACTCGTGAAGAATCCCCCGATGCGCGCGCGTCTCGGGGCACTCTGCCTCCTTTTTTCCCCCGTCGCGGCTCTGAAAGCGAAAGAGAGAGAGAGAGAGAGAGAGAGAGAGAGAGAGAGAGAGAGAGAGAGAGAGAGAGAGAGAGAGAGAGAGAGAGAGAGGGAGGGAGAAACCTGCATGCGCGGGGCATTCCGTAAAGCGAAAAAAGTCCCGAGTGCACGTCAATCACCGCGGGGCGGCGGAGTTGGCGGCACCAGTTTATCCGCGGCGAATCGATATTCCTTCTGTCAATTATAATTGTTTACCATTCTTCCGGCGAGCGTGCGAGGTATATATGATATTCATATTTTGAACGAAAGATGGTATCTCTTAAATGAATCGAAGGCGCTCCGATTCGAGATACACACGCAGAGTCGGGGCTCTAAAATCCTTTTCGCTCCCTTTCTTTATCCACCTCTCTCTCTCTCTTTCTCTTTCTCTCCCGGGTGGATCTCCGCACACCTTGGGTAATACCCGATGGTGAATTTTGCAGCCGCTCTCCGCTGCGCCTCTCTTCTCTCCTGACCCGCTGCTGCTGCTGCCGCTGCTTCTGCTGTCCTTTATTTTTTATTTCTTTATCTCGGGGCCGTTCTTATAGTCTTCGGATTATTTCGCTTAGCAATGCACTCCAAATATGTTGCCGCATTGTAAGATTAATGGAGTTTATTTTCAAATGGAAGAGTGGGGCCTCATTTTTTTCTTTTGATCGAATTATGATTTTGCAAGACGGCTTCTTATGCATTTCGAAAAAGAGAACAAGCGATCGTGATTTATTAACTTACTTTTTTATGCGACCCCTCAAACGCGCAAGAAAGTTATTTTGTTCGAGTGCTTTTTATATAATCTCAGTTATAAGCCTTTCGTTTTTCAGAAATTAAAGGGAAACAATTGCCAACTGATAAGGATATGATTATTGGCCTTTAAAATTTTATTCAGACCCGAGCAAGAGAATCAATCAGAGACCAAGTAAAATTCCATTTTTCAA
>JAWWEM010000054.1:21271392-21295234 GCA_035582935.1 Ormyrus thymus | reverse complement strand
GATTATTGGCCTTTAAAATTTTATTCAGACCCGAGCAAGAGAATCAATCAGAGACCAAGTAAAATTCCATTTTTCAAATTTCCGTTCAAGAAATCCCCGACTGATGTCGAAAGCCCAGAATCAATCATCGCCGGTCGGGGCATTTTTAAGATTCCTCCCGAGACGGCCCTCGACTCCCCGACTCCCACGCCGGCGAAAGTCCCAAAGAGAGCGAAAAAAAGACGTCCGGATCTGGAGCTGGAATAAGCGCGATTAGCATGCGCGCGCGCGCGAGTTTAAAAGAGCGCGTCGGGGGCATTTTTCAGGCCCCGCCGAGATTTGGCATTCAATTCCGCGAGCGAGAGAGAGAGCGGGGACCGGATCACTCCTCCGCGGGTGTAACTAATTTTTTCACCTTTGCATTTATATTGCGCATTATCAGCGCGCGCGCGACTTCGGGGAAGAGGGAGGGAAAAAAGAGAGCGCCGCCGCGGAAAGCGGCGGGAGAGGTAGAAGGAGAGCAGAGGGGGGGACTTTGTTTATTGTTTTCTGAATTATTATCGGCGCACGCATTCGGAGAGTGCCTCTCTTTCTCTCCCTGACGATTACATCTCTCCGGCGCGAGCTGGGCAATGATTTATTTATGAGCGGAGATGGACTATCGACGGACAAATTACTTTCGAGATTCCCCTTCGGAGAAAGATCCTTCGTCTCTCGTATTCGGGCCGTCGGCCTCGAGCAGACGACCAAACACATCGGTCCTCGGGAGGCATTGTCCCCTCCCCCCGCTCGCCTCCCGCGCGATCGTTCCGAGAAAGTAGCGAGAGATGCATTCTTCCTGGATGGCTTTTTGTCCGGGGACCGCGTACAACTGGTAGCGGATTTTCGAAATTACGAGCGGGTTTTATGGTTTCCGCGTTTGCAGAATGCGGTCCGCCTCGGCGAGATAACCAAGTGTTATTCGTCTGCTTTCGAGAGGATTTATGGATTTTGCTTCTTGCTCCTCTCTCTCTTGCCGGCTGATGAGAGTAGCCGGAAATTCGTCGTCTTTCGCGCTGCTCGGTACGGCTAGGATAAACGTTTTGGACGGATTTGTGCAGAAAATTGTGGCTTCTGCTTAGCTTATGTATTATGCATGAAAGCACTTTATTATCGACTGCCGGGCTGAAGTGTATTCTAGAAACTGAATTCAAAATTTCGACGACTTCGTTTACTTCTTTGTATTTAAGGCGGTCTGGCACCTTTAATAATTGATTCATCGAAAAAAGTATAAGATTAGTAAGATGATGACAATTCACAAAATACATAAAAGGTAGATTAAGAGTCAAATTATAGAGCCCAGATAAAAGACTCTAAAGCCATTCAAGATTTACATGTAGAACTACATAATTTTGACTTTACCGTAACTAATAGCTGAACCGCTTGATGGATTTCGATTTATTTGTATCAATCATTAAAACTTCATTATTGTATTATAAAGGTATTGTCATATCTGTATGTTCATATGGATTTTGTTGGCTATCATTTTATTAATCTTATTTTATTTTTTCCAGTAAATTTCCGAGTCATTTTTTAAGCATGCCAGAATCCCTGAAAGCGTGTCATTAACTGAACTGAATTTAAAATCGCCAATTAAATACAATCAAAACGTTCATCTTTATTTTAAATACAACCATTTCCCTCGCCCGTGCCGCCTAAAAATTGTAAAGCACATCCAATCCACGTTTTTCCACCCATGCTCCAATTATCAATTAATTATACCATCAGCAATGACAGCACACAATTCGCGCGACAGCTCAGCCCCGCGACAGATTTACGAGCCGCTCTCTCTCCCGCCGAAGAAAAAGCCCCGCCGAGCGACAAATTTCCACGGGGCCTCCATCTCTCCCGTTCGATCGGCGACCGTACACGTGTATTAAAATATCGTCCCCGCGACTGTGACGCGCGCCGTGCAGCCATCCTCGGCGCTCGCTCGGCGTAGGAGTCGGGGGCACGCTCCCAAGAGGTTATATATCCACACGCGAGCGACAAGTACACGATCGTTACTTACCGGCTCGCTCGCTCTCTCTCTCGGCTCCGCAACCGTCGTCGAGGCGCAATGGCAACCTTCTCTCCTTCTCTCTCTCCCTCTCTCTGTTCGCGAGGCCGCATTATATCGTTATTACGATTATTCAAATTTATATATGCGCCGCGGAGATAAAGCCGGAGAGATAAGGCTAAAAGGGGGATAGAGACGCGCGCGCGCGTCGGTATTGTTCGATTATTTGAATATCGATCCGCGCACCAGGCCTAATGGGGATTACACGGCCAATCAGGCGGCCCTTTTTCTCTCTCTCTCTCTCTCTCCCCGCTTATTGACGGGGCCTCGGCGAAGGTCAATTTTCCGAGCCGCTTTTCGGTCACGATCGGGGCAGCAGCTCGCAGCGAAATCTCATTTCAGTATGAGTGCCCGGGGATTTTCTGGGCCTCGCGGGCCGGGGAGCTTGGCTAATGATGCGCAGGTTCTTTACCCCTTACGGTCCTGCTCTCGGCCTTTTAGATGCGCTTTTTTAACCGGGGTGTACCGTTATAGGTTTTTAGGAGAACGATCCTCGAGTAATTTTAGAGAGAAAACGGACATTTTCAGGGAGAGAATATTATTACTAACGTACAAAGCAGTTTTTTCTTGTTTCCAAAAATCTTGGTAGAGAGAAATAATTTTTCAAAGCAACCACCGATGTTCACGTTAATTAGCGAGCCATGAATGTATCGGCATAAATTTCAGTGTACAGACGGTAACACGTGTTTAAATTAAATAATAATCATACGAAGTGAATCATTAAAAGCGAGCAATATTTATTCCATCGACGCCGCGCTCGCAATCCGGGCTAAATCATCGTGGCGATTCCCCGCGCGATAACAAAAATGAATCAAAAATGTAAAATATCAATCGTACATTTTAATGCGTCTGCGCATTAACGCGCGCCGCTGATATTTATTGCAAACATTACTTGACAAATGTGTTTATAAAAGCAATTATTATTATCGCAATTACGATTGTTGCTGCGCCCCGCACTACTTTTCACGAATAGAGCCACTACTACCGGTTTTGTGAGTTTACACGCGGCCCGAGACGTCGGCGATATAAATAACATCAGATAAATATAGTTTCTTCTAACTAATAAATTCAGCCTTTATCCGAGATTGATAAAAGGAACAATGGAAACGAGAAACACCGCGTTAAAAAGTTTCTTACTCTCAAAATATTAATTTTACGCCTTGATCTTTATGGCGATCTAAAACGCGGCGGCACTAATATTTCTGCCTCTGATTAATTCCGTTCAATTAATTTTTCGAAATAATTAGTTTTCATGTTTCGCGGATATCTCCCTATAGCATCTCCGCGTTATCGGCCGAAAGCATTGTTCCGTCGAGAAATGCCTCTCTCGCCTCGCCATAAAAAGTATATTATTATCGTTCGAATTTAAATACACTCGAAATCGCTATCTCCGATAATCTCCCGCGGGCCGACCGATAAACCCGGCCCACTCGACGCCACTACACGTTACTTCTCACGCAAATATCGCCGGCAATAACGTCAGACAATAGGAAAATTTTGCCCGCCCGAGCCCGCGATTTTCCGCGAAAGCCTCCGACCTCCGACGCTCTGACTCTCGCGTAAATTTTCCATCGGAAAAAAGTTTACGAGCCCGTCTGCGCGTCGGGCGCAAGAAAGCTCTCGGAAAAATATGGAAGCCTTCGCGCAGCGCTGCGCTCATCGACAGGCGCGGCTCTCACGCGCTAAATTAAAAGCGCAGAGAGGCTCGCGCGGCGGCAAAAAGAGGGCCGGCTCGCGCGTGTAAATATGGAAAGTCCTCGAGCGCCTGCTCGCGAGATGCGCCACATGGGCAGATAACGCCGCGCATGACAGGTTGGCGGAAAAAAGGGGCGAGCTGCGAGATCGAAAAAGAAGGCCGGCACAAAAAGCTTGAATAACGATGCATTCGGAATTTTTAAAGGAGGGAGAGGGAGGGGGAGCGTCTCGACAGATGGATGCACAGAGCGCGGAGCAGAGAGAGAGGAGGAAGATGAAGGAGGATGGAAAAAAAGAGCGAGAAAGAGATAAGACCGGAGAGATAGTCCATTGAGATCCGAAAGGGTTGATGGTTCGTCCGTCTTTCTCTCTCGCTCTCGCATCCTTTAAAATTGGAATAATAATGTTCTTTCATCTCTCGAACTCGAAATGATGACTCGACGCCTTTCAATATTGTGGGAACGAGAATCGGTAAGTCATTGGCTGAGAGTCTCTCTCCACTTTTCTCTCTCTCTCTCTCTCTCTCTCTCTCTTCCTCCCTCCCTCCTCCTTCTTTCCCCCCGTTGCCCGTCTTTTTCGACTAATGATATGACAGAGAGAAAGAGAAGAAAAGTATATACACGGCGCGGAGAAATAGATGATGGAAGGGAAAGAAAGAGGTTATACACGAACAAAACGTAAAGGCCGCGGCGCTCGATAATGGTAATCGACGTCGGGGAATCTTCGCCCGGAGAGAAAGAGACTTTTTAATTAATTTAAACTGCGCCGCGGCGCTCTCCCGAAAGGAGAAATACTCAACGAGTCATCGCACCGACATTAGATTGAACTTGATTATGAATAATCATTTCGGCGCGGATTGCCCGCCGCCGCGGAGAGCGAGAGCCTAACTTCTTATTTCGTCTCTTTTGCGCGCGCCGAGTATTTAGAGGCCGCAGTGAGTTATTTCGCCAAAGTGATTCGAGAATTTCGGAGCGGCTTGTTCGCGCTCGCTTGCAGGCCGATTCAATTTCGCCAAATGCAGGAGGTAACGATGTTTTGATGCTGCGCGGTCGTTCTGATGAATGACACTGTGCAATTTATTGTAACCTGCTGCTCTGCGGATTAAAAAAGTTTCGCTCGAGGTGCATATATCGCTTTTGGTTGCTGTTCAAAAGGATTTATTTAAATGGTAATCATGCTTTTGGGGGGGGAGGCTTAGAATGCGTGGCTCTCCGGTACAAATTGGAGCCGTTCTGATTTGACCCAGGTCAGATTCCTAAGTGAAGCATAACTGGAATCTCGTTGAGATTAATCAGCAGACGTCTGCCCTTCCACGAGGCTTCGCTTTGTTCTTTATCGCGCTTTTCTAAAGAGCGTACATCAATTATTGTCAGAATTTTTGCGGATTTACGAGGCACTTTTTATTTGGACGGGTGCAGGCTTTATGCAATTATCGTCTGAATTGAATTCCGAATTAGCAAATAAATAATAGAAACGCATTGCTCGACTTTTCTCGTCGATTATCTTGGACGTTTAAGAAGATAATTTCTATAAAAATGCGTAGATAATAAATAATATAGTAGCTACACTTTTTAATACGTAACGTATACGTACAAACCAATCATTTAACCAAGAGAAAGACCTTTTTCAAACCACTCGTCTCCCCTTCGTCTTATCGTTCGTTTTCGAAAAGCATCTAAAAATGCTAAACCAACGGTATAAAAGATCTCTCCTCCCACCGAGTACACCCGGCGATCCTTGCGCAGCACCGCACACTCAATCCTCCTCGCCGACTCCCTCGAAGACAGATTCGCCGCTCGATAAGCGCTGTCTAGCGTATCTCTTGGGCGAGGAGCAGTTTCTGCGCCGGCTCTCAGAATCGGCTGGGGAAAAAGTCAGTCGACCGGCAGCCCGCGGGAAGTTGCAGCGGCAGCAAACGGCAGCATCCCTTACTTACTTTTAGACGGAGAAAGAGAGAGAGAGAGAGAGAGAGAGAGAGAGAGAGAGAGAGAGAGAGAGAGAGAGAGAGAGAAGGAGCCGGAGTCCCGAGGCGACGCGATAAATAACCCCGGCCTTTTCCACGCCTCCGAAATGCTGGTGATTAGCCATGAAATATCGATTTTCGTGGAGCGCGAATTGCCAATCTCTCTCCCTCTCTCTCTCTCCTGCCGGAGAGGAAAATCGTCCCTCGTTGCGCCCGCGCAGCTTCTGCAGTGGTCGGCGGGAGGAGTGAAAAAAAGGCCCCGAGTGCGTTTTTAAACACGGGTTGTCCGGCAGTCGTATACCGACGGCGGAAAGGGAACGATGGCCGCGAAGGAGGCTCGACAAGCTGATTGGGGGATATGCGACTTTGCCGATTTCCTGACGTTTTGGCCCCGATGTGTGGGAATCTCCTCGCGCTTGGCGATTAGCCGCGGCTTTCGGAGGTGATTTTTAACAGGCCCTTTCTGGGAATTCGCTGCTCGTGCTGTAATTAAGATTTACTGTGTTTTAGGAGAGAATAAACTCTCGACTGACTAACTTTCAATATCCTCTTTACTCGCGAGAACGAAATTTTTGGATTTTCAAAAGCTATGAATCACCGATTCGATCCGTTTAGCCTACTGTCGATGAATTTGCAGCAATTACGATTCTCCCCTCGTCGTTGTTTTTCAACGGAGCGCACAGCGATCCCAGCGAATTTATCATCGATGCTCCATATTCTTGCTTAACCGCGTATAAGTGATTTATCACTTTCTTAGGTCCGAGGGAGCGCCGCTCTCGTCCATCCAGCATATCTATTACTCCATTGGGTTAAATTTACAATTTCCCTTCCATAAATTACACAGTGCTACCACTAAATTTCGCGCGAGCGCGTCCGCGAGCGAACGTCTCTCATAAAATGCCCTCGACCTCGAAGCACTATACTTACGCAATTTGGCCAAAAGAGATTAACACTTTGTCAAATGCCCCCAGATTTTTCAAGCTTTCGGGCGCAAAAATTGCTTCTCTCTCTCTCTCTCGGGCCGCACCGCTTGACAAATCGAAATTCCCAAAGCGCCGGTCTGAGTAATAATCCTCGGGGCACACCGAAATACCTTTCGCGAGCGAGAGAGAGAGAGAGGGAGAAAGAGAAGGAGGCGATTCGGAAACCGGCCGCGAACAATTAAACATCGCACAAAACAGAAGTATACAACGCGGGCAAAAAAGGCCTTTGGCTTAGAGAGGCCGGAAAAAAAGGATGAAAATCGGTTGTAAAATACACGCGCAAGCGCACAGCGAACGCAATTAACCGCGCTAAAGCCGAATATCCCCATAGGGGCCCTTTTAGTCCCTGCATGCGAGAGAGCGAGAGAGAGAGAGAGAGAGAGTAAGAGAGAGAGACGAAAAAGCGACGGCGGAGGAGAGGAGTATAAGGGAGGCGAAAGGAAGGAGGAGAGACAAACGTTGCGGTCTGCGGATCTCTCTGGAGCTGCTGCCCTTAGGGCTCCAGACGGAACGCTTTTAAAATTTATTGACAATCATAAATTTCGAAAATAAAACCTTATATTCTCTCTCTCTCTCTCTCTCTCTCTCTTCCACCGCGCACTCCTCTTACACGTGAGCCTGTGTGCGCTGCGGCTGCTCTGCAATGCTCGCTCCTTTCTTGCCATTCTCTCCTTTCTTTCTTTCCGCCGTCGTCCGCGACTCCTCTTTTTTCGAGCTGCAGCGGCAGCGGCGGCGGCGGCTCTTGCTCCTTTTGCGGAGAAGTCGAAACAAAAGAATTCGTTTCGAATTTGCCCCCTTGAACCTAACCTGCGCGCCGGAGAGAGCACCCCCTGCGCCGCTTTTTAGCGACTTTTTGCACTGTCCCTAGGCAACCTTTTTCGCCCGTCTGGAGAGAGAGAGAGAGAGAGAGAGAGGCCCACCCCACGTTTTTCACCTTCGCGAAATAGCTCGAGGAGGCCCTGGCGTTTATTAGAGAAGCGCGATTTTTCATTATCGTCGTAAACAAGAGCGCCGGAGCGCGAAGAGTCATTTCTTCTCTCTCCCTCCCTCCTCTCTCTCCTTCTCTCTAAGCGCGTGTGTGCTGGCCTTCCTTTCGGCCGCTGCTTCGGGGGGCCCAGAAAAATGCAATTTGTGTACGGCTGTGGGGAGGGGTTGGGTCCGCTGGAATCGCGGCCATTGATTAGAACGAAATTTAGTGATATAGCCGGGACTTTTTTTCTGAATTATTGCTCCTTTGCTTTTGTTTTGCGGTCGTTTCTTTTGCGGTCACGGCTTTTATTGGGGCTACAGGGGAAAATCGAAATATACAAATAGCCGAGTTTCGCGAAAGATTTTCTGTTTTGGAAGACGACGATTTTTGAGCTAAACAATAAATTTTGAGATCAATGTAAACGTCGTATTTTAAATTTCAGTTCTCTCGCGAATAAAGCGCGAGTATTTTACTCGTTTTTCTGCAATTTACATAGTATAAATTTTAGCGCGCCGTAATAACGCGATTCCCGAGAGATTTACGACATTATAAAAAAGTTGTGAATCCATGATTATAACCCCTTAAATTCAGCACCTAAACCTCGTTAAGCGAAATTCTTAGAGTCATCTTGGTCGATTGACGGCAGTTTTGAAACACGTTCCACGTTTTACAGCAGCCGAATTCGGTTTTCTTTTTTTTTTTTTTTTGAAAAAACAACAAAATAAGCGCAGACCAGAGAATTTTCTCCAAACAAATTATCAGTCAACCTCGTGCCTCTCTCTTCTTTTGGAAAATCCCATTTACCCGATGCTACCAAAATCTGACTGGCAGTTGTTGCTCTTGGCCACAACGGCAACACGAGTGAATCTTTGCCTCGGCATCTCTGGCCGCTCGGTGTTGTATTGACAGAAAATACCTCGAGCTCGATAAACGTTGAATATCGGCTCGGATTTATTATTTGTAGCAGAACTCGGCACTCGACGGGGCCGACAAATCTGTCCTTTTTTTAAACAAATCGGATTCCAGCCGCGGCGTTCGTCTGTTTATAAGCCACCGCTCCGATTCGAGTGTTTGGATTTTTTCGAGCGCGGCGCGCGAAGATGACGGCGACTGCGAGAGAAAAAAAAAGAGGAAAGAAAGAGACCGAGAGAGCCGACGAAAGTTTGTAACGCAAGCCGCAATTGTGCGGGGCCGAGTGCACTCGATGACTGGGTGCCCGCGATGCTTAATTGTAGCGATTGTTTAAATCATCGAGCGCGAGTGATTAATGCCCGCGTCGCGTGTCATTTTTTCACAATTACGCCGTCGCTCGCCGCGGCATCGATCGGACCCGTCGGAATTTTTATTATGGAAACTCGACAGATAGCATCTCGCAATAAGTCGAGAGTGAATCCCAACAGGCCACGTGTATACTCCAAATCCCAGCACAATACACGTGTAGTTATGACAGGCTAACGATCGCAATCTCGTCGGTCCATAGAGTAACTAATTAACCCTTTGAAAGCCACAAAAGGAAGATTCTCAGAAACAAACCTCGGGAAAGAGGAGCTCGAATTTATCTTATCATCTTCAATAAGAAGCCCCGAAAAAAAGCTCTTCCCCGAAGCTCCGAGAGGTTTTTGTAGCCGACATCGTCGAAGCCGATCTCCGGCCGTCCGTCCGAAATTTTTATTTCAATTTCCATTCTAATACCGGTGAAAAGGTGTCTAACGATCAATATATACATATATCCCGCCTCGACGACGGACCGTTCGAATCTCGGAGGGAGAGAGAAAAAAAGGAGGAAGCCCTCCGTCTCTGACTCGGCTACCGTTTCTCGTCCATTATCGAGATTCGAGGAAAAATCGGCGACTTAATATGCCATTACCCAGGCCGGGCGCCGATTACGTTGTCAAGGGAATTAGGCTCGAATTGCCTCGAGCGCCGAGCGGAGAGAGAGAGAGAGAGAGAGAGCAGCCGAGAGGTCGACGGTCCGATTGACGAGAGAGCGCGTAGATAATAATGTGTTCATCATCGCGTTAGCGCGCCTCTCTCTCTCTCTCTCTCGTTCGATGTTTACCGAATATCCCCGCCTAGGAGCGGAGGAAACGTTTTGCTTTTGCTGCGGCGAGTGAATCATTTGCATTCGATGGAGTTCTTTGGGTTTTTAGAGGCGGACGTCAGTTTTTCGACGAGAAAACGGGCTTTTAGTGGGAGGATTCGGGCTTCTGGGGAATTTTTGTGGCTCTTTTATTTAGTTTAGTGTCTGAGGGGTTATTTAATACCTTTAAGCTTTCAGTGTGTTAAAAATACTTGTAGTTATTCGCTATATTAAATCGTCGATAAACTCGGTAAAATTGACAGTTTCATTTTTAAATAAATTTATCAGAGTTTCTTAATTTATTTCGCAACCACTGGCTTTATCATTTCGATTTCACTTACAAACTCAATTACCGCTCCGTTTTGCAAAAACAAAACTGTGCCGACATTCTTCAAAACCTGCTCAGAAATCCACAATATTGAGACCCCCACCTAAATAACGCACTTCGCACCGTCTCGTTACCGCGGCGCAAAAAAAAAAAAAAAAACAACAGGCTGCGCGCAACCGGTAGCACGGAGAGATAGGGCCAAGAATAGAGATTTCCGCGGAAACGAATTCCTCGGGAGTCCCGCGCGGACTCCGCGGCCGATTCCTCGAAGCTACCGATCCCACAGCGTTCCGCTCGGCACCGGCCGGGCCGTCCTATCGGGCCGCATCTACGAGTCGTGCGCGCGCTCGCGACACGGCCCGCGGGAGAGGCTCTCTCCGCTGGCGGTGCTTCGGCTCCCCGCGCCGGGGAAGGAGCGCGTCCGCGGCTGCCTGCTCCCCGCGAGCTTTTTCCTTGTAGCCCGCGAAATTGCCCGCGGAACATTAATATCGCCGCGTTTACGGGTTGATTAAGCTGCCGCCGGCCTGTTTCGGGCGGGAAAGTCGCGGCAGATTTATCGGCGGGAGGGTTTTTTGGGTTTCGGGCTTGTTTTTTTTTCTTCTCCGTATATTTTTGGTAATTGACGATTCGAAAATTGTTAATTTGAATTTCTGATTTATTTAAATAAAATGTCGCGGGGTCCCCTGGAAAAGATAAAGAAGAAAGTACCTGAAAATTGAGTACACGCACAGTGAGGTCAAAGTAAATCAAAGTATTTCAATTGTCAAACAATTAAAATTCGCTCTCTTTGCGTGCGAACGAAGTCTCTTTTAGAGAAAGTTAACTACTTTTGCAATTCAAATCGAGCAGCTTGTAACAATCCTCCCTCCGAGCCCCCGCTCAAGCCCCCTCCGGCCGATAAAACACGAGATCGCTCTTTTCAATAAACAAAAATATCGCTCGGACAATAAACGTGGCAATCCCGAAAAGACATTCTCGGAAAGCGAGCCCCGTCGTACAAGTCTCGCGTGTAGCCAAGAGCGCATCCCGAACAATAGCAAAAAGAAGGCCGGGATCTCATACGTGTTCCACCTCCTGGCCCGGGACTTATGTTAATCCGTTCGCTTATTCGCGAGTGGTAGCCTTAACCTCGAACTCTCTCCTTCTCTCTCTCTCTCTCTCTCTCTCTCTCTCTCTCTCTCTCTCTCCCGGCCATAAAGGATCTCCTCTCTTCTCTTCTCCCTCCGACGCGCGTTTTTTTCAGAAAGAAGGCACAGCACACTCGGAGGACGAATTCATCATCAGTTCAAGTCAGGAATTATAACGGGGCGATTCATCACCGAGAGGCCGCCAATCAGTCATGCGCCGATCTTCTTCCGCTGCCACTGCCGCTGCTTCATCACGAAAAGATATACCCGCGAGAGGAGAGTTTTGTATTTGCGCTTTTTTGCCGGTATTCCGGCTCCTCGTGGCATCCCTTTTTGCGACGGGCGCCTATAAGAGCCGACGCGGCGCGCGGGGTTGTACACGTGTATAATGCGAGCCGTCAAGGATATTTCCACGCTGAGGCGACCTTGAGAGGAGAGAGAGAGAGAGTACCAATGCCCCTTCTACACCTGAGAGTGAGCCGCGATGGTGGGACTCGGAGCTTGTGATAGGGATATACTTTCAGCTCATTTGCGGTTGGATTGTTTGGAATAGTAAGCTGCTTTTTGCAGGCTTTTCAGTTTGAGTTTATTTTAAAGAGCTGCAGGCAGGCAGGATCGACGGTTTTGTTTTCTTGGAAATAAAAAGGTTGCTTTGAATTACCGTTCTTGGTCTGGAGTTCTTTTTAACTGTCATAATTAAGGAAGAAAATAAAAATCCATCATTGATAATGAGAATAAACCCCTCGCGTAAAATGACTAACATACTTTTAAAAAGTCATAAAATTCCAACAATCTCGGAAACTTTTTTAATTCCACAAATAGTTTGCAGGTCCGAGACAAGTTAATCGCGGAAACCGGTAGTATTACTCGGCCACATACTTTGAGCGCAATTTTTAACTTTCCTTCAGGCAACAATGTAACAGACATTTTCCAATAAAATTATACTTTCAAATTTTCGACTTAACGCAGCGCGCCACCGCTCCAATAGTTATAAAATTTTGCGTCGCCCATAATTCTCCTGAAACGCGCCGGGCAATAATGAGCCTTTTTATCGTCCTTTCAACCGCCGACATTCGCGTTAGAAGCAGTTACAACTCGGATTTATCCGTTTTGCCTGGGAAAGACCATTAATTTATGAGCTACACGATGTCGTACGGGTGACACGACACATTTCGCCGAGCACGATTTCCATTCACGATACAGGCAGGACGGCGGGGACGTTGGATCAGGTACTATCCATTTGCGCGGAAAGTATTCCAATGAGAGCAGCGAGGCGTATGCGAAAGAAACTTCTGCGATTCAGGATATTTATGTGCACATGAGGTATCGGGGAATGATGCAATCTGATTATGTACCTTTTTTATGAGAAGCGATTGCGCAAGTGAGCTTGATTTCATTTCTTTGGAAAAACTGCTTGTTCCGCACTTTTATTGCCGATTAACGATTCGATTTATTATCTTTACGTTCGTTAAATATTAATTTGGTTTTTTTTATTAGATGAGATTTCAATAATAAAAGAATTATTAATTTTATTATTGCTCCTTGCATAAAACGAATTATTTATTAGATTTTCTAAAATATGCAGCTTTTATTCGCTGCTTTTCAGCGACTAATATAATCTTTCGTCACATTCGTGCATACTACACAGTATACTAAATATTTGGCTCGCCGTCAAATTCCCACCTTATTACCCCAGCTTCAACAATCAAATTCACCGATCCAACCTTCCAAAATCCCAAGGAAAAATGCCAAAAATCCCCCTCGCACAATCGCACATTCCAGCAGTCCCCGCAATCCTCCGAGGCGATACCGCGGAACCTTCGGGAGATCCGATCCTTCATCCGTCTCTCTCTCTCTCTCTCTCTCTCTCTCTCCCCGTTGGCGGCGCGTTCTAAATGGCGTGCTCGCGCGGGGGTCGGCGCGCGGCCGATTCGCCGTATATTAGCGATCATTTTTCCGGACGCCGCGCCAAAAGGAGGAGAGCGCGCAGGGGGGGCCAGGGGGAAGAAACGTGATCGGCCGAAAATTAATTTGACCGCCGGGTCACGCTTTCCAAAGCGCATGAGAAGGCCCCGAGCGGTCAGATGGATGCGCGTGTCGGCGAGGAATCCGAGGGGCTGCCGAGTTTTTATCCTCGCGGTGACGAAAATCTATACGGCTGCAGGTTGCGGTCGCAGTCGCGAGTAATGGGGCCTTTTGGAGGTGGCGAGCGAGGAGCGTATTGGGAGTCCGAATCGCGGGCTTTTCTCTGCAAGTTTTCAGGCACTCGCAAATGGATCGTTCGTTTGATTTTTAGAATCGGCTGCTTGGAAGCGAATTATTCCAACGTATTTTTCATAAATGGGCAAATAATTCAACCAGCATTAAGAAGCGGAATTAAAAAATGTTGTTTTTGTTTTGTGCGTCAGTAGTTTTAATTAAAAGCTGCAATGCTTTGAAAGGAGTAAGTAGAAAATAAATAAGGAAACGACCGAACGGATTCGAATTTAAGCCACGTTCGCGGCCAACTTAACGATAACATTAAATACCGTATAATGGTTTACGTGATAAAACGACTTGACGTCATTCCGTAATGACTTGTTTCAGGACCGCGGAATAAATTCAAATTTTTGTTAACTCTGTTGCGCGGTTTTTTTAATTATTCACTTCTGTGAAGCACGTACACGCCTTCATACCTTCCTTTTAGGCACTTAAGATCCTCCGAAAGCCGATTCGACATCCCGATCTCCTCCTTCGAAATCAAGCGATCGCCTTAAAAGTCTAACTTAATTATGAAAGCGACACCTTCACAGATTCAAGAAAGCAGAACCCCGCCGATCCCTAAAAGGCGTCGGCTCCCAATTCGTAAATAAGGCTTTCCCGGTCGATTCCCAACGGTTCATTCGTCGCCTCGCGCGCAATTACGAATTTCCCAGTGCAACTCGTCGGGGGCCGATTAGAATGAACGACGCGCCGCGTCCGCGCGGCAGCTCGCCACCAGGAAACGGAAGTGACGTCAGTCGCGTTCCTCCCGCGTCCGCCCGAGGAAAAAGAAGTCGCGCGGTCTCCTTCTCCCGGGGCGTGTCGTAATAAGCGCGAGCGATGTCTATCGATTCTTTTACTTTTCGCACCACCGGCGTGTTCATACGTACGTATGTATATACAGATCGCGATTGCGCCGGGCGTTCGATTTTTTTTCTCGAACGGCACGCGCGCTCGAAAGGGAACGAAAGAGCTGGACAGCTCGGTTCTTGGAAATACTGGTGCGCCGAGGGCGATGCTTCTCGTCGATAGGAGTACGCGGATTCGTATACTCGATGCGGATAGATTTATGAGGCGTTTTCGGTACGGACAGAGATTGATATTGAATAGTTTGCATACGTGCTAAATTTACATTTCATATCTCTGCTTTCGGTTGAAAGTTCGGCTCTGTCCCTTCTTAGATTTGAACGAAAGCGCTTTGTTTAGGAGTTAAGACGCTCGTTACACCTTAATTTTGACACACTTTTTTGCAGTTATATCGAGCTAATAATTTCGACTTGACGACTAAATTGAGAATGAGAATTAATTTTAACGAACGAGCTCTCCGTCGAACCCTTCCACTTTTATTGCTCATTTATCTTTCCCGGCGAGCGCTAAAAAATCTCTGAAATGCACGAGCTGAAAAATTACGACAAACGCCAATCAAAGTCTTATCAAATTCACCTCAGCAATTTATCGCGCCGAGTTTATTACCCTCGCGGTGTCCTGCATTATAACAGGAGAAAAGACTCGCGCTTGCCCGCGTGTGGTCGATCGAGTGGCTCGAATCGGAATGTCCAATGCATATTCGCGAAACGATTCGCGTCCTAAATTTGCCAATAAAACCGAGAGCCTGGAATGCGAGACCGGAATAAGAGTGCGCGCGCGCGCGGCGCGACTCGAGAGCGGGAAAAGCGCAAGGACAAAGGTAAAGACACAATGGCCGGCCGGCCTTGATGTTTACACATTGTTTTTATTGTAACCGTTTCGAGAACAATTTGAGCTCTATCTTGTATCTGGACTATCGGGGGAAAACAAAGCCACGGATATGCGTACGGGCCCTTTTTCCAGCCCGGCGCCGCCTTTTTTTCTTCTCTTTCGCCTGTTTACGTCTAGGAAATATGCGCGCCGAGACCGGAGAACCGAAAGAGACGGTTTCTTCGCCGCGCTCGACGTTTAAATGCGCCGGGAACGTTAAATGTACATTGATAACGGCGCTGGAAGGACGATGCTTATCGACTCGGGGGGCTTTATCTGATTTCGAGTGGAGCGCATTGTTGAATGCGACTAAAATCTGTGTGTGCCGAGTCTTCTTCGGTTTACTCTCCTCGTGTAAACAAATACTCATGAGTACTGGAGATTCAAATTTTAGACACGTGAAACCGCTGTGATTCATTGGCTGTGTGCGACAGTTGCACTTGTAAATTTTTTTTCTTAACTCTATCAGAGAATGGAATGCGCGAACTAAAAAACAAAATACTTGTTTCTCATAAAGTATTCACCGCGTTGTACTTTAATTGTCAACAGGTTATTTGGAAAAAGATTGACAGGTTATTTGGAAAAGATTAAATGCGATAATCGAAGAATATTGAGCAATCGTGACTAATGGATTTTTATCCAAGTATACATGTAAATCGCCAAGAATTAAAATAGTCTGAATTTCATGATTTCTTTTATTTGAATTCATTTAAATTGCTTTGACAGACAACAGATTAAAAAAAAAAGATTTATTTCGATCATTTTATAGATCATTTTTTGGCATTAATAAGACAACATTTTTATTTCAATTGATGATCGTGCAAAATAATTTAAATTACAGATTATCAAATTTTACGATGCAATTTTATCACTCTTATCTTTAAAACTAAAAGTCACAAAAGACGTTAAAATGTAGTACAATGACTCCACTTTGAAATGATCAGATTACCATTTTTTTTTTAAATCAGTACGTTTCACGCGTGATAATAAACTTTATTATCATGCGCTCAATCAAAATTAATATAATCACATTTTTACTTTTCAGATAAAGAAATCCGAGATGCCACGAACGATATGTGACTTTAGGATTTGCGGAGTTCAGTACGTCCACGAGACCGTAATGAATTCCACCGAGCGGTGAGTCACTTTAATCGTTAAACCAGATTCTTTCGACTCCCTCGCCGTAAAACACTCGATACACTGAGAGAAGAAATATAGTAAAAATTACAAATAATCTTGTAAAAATTACCGTACTGCCTAGTAAAGCCACCACAGACTATCAAAACCCAAAAATTACTATACTTTATAAGAAATTTTATTATACTGTTTAGTAAATTTCCGGTATTTACTATTTAGTAAATTTTCTATATACTGTTTAGTAAATTTCCTATATTTACAGTAAAATTTCCTATATATGTAAGAAATTTTACTATACTGTTTGGTAAATTTTCCTATAAAGTATGGTAATTTTTTGGTTTTGACAGTCTTTGGCGGCCTTACTAGGCAGTACGGTAATTTTTACAAAACTTTTTCCTCAGTGATAATAAGCGCGATCGAGCGAAACTTTAAAAATTGCGAGACATCCGCGGACGAAGCATATCGATTCAAAGCGGAATTATTAATTACCTCACAGCCGTTCTCTCAATTACCGCGATCCTCCAGTCAGCCCCGACAATTAAAGCCGCGCGGCGACTCGCGCGCCATTCGGAAAATTTCCTAGCGAATCGTTAAAGGCTAAATTAGAAACTGCATCGCAGGACCGCGGCGTTTATTGTCCGCGTTAACGATCGTCAGGAACGCGGAATACATATCCATATGCAGGGCCCCGAGAAGGTATCGATGGGGAGCTGATCGAGAGGCTCGCGGCTTGATTTACCGCAGGCCGCCGCGCAGTCGGATCGTATCGACTTTATATACTCGCGCTCTCTCTCTTCCCCCCCCCTCTCTCTCTCCCGAGCCCCGTGTAACGTTTCAAATTAACCGAGCCCCATTCACGGAACGAACGAACGTGAGCGAGCCGCATGCAGGCAAATCTCATTCTGCTCAAAACTTTTTGCTCCGCTGCTGCTGCTGCTGCTGCTGCTTTGGTCCTCGTTGTTTTGCCTGGCCTGTGGGAGAGAGGAGTGTGTGTCTATTTATTTGCATGTTTCGTGAGAGAGTCGGGGGGTAAGGATTATGATTTAGGGATCGGAGTAATGTAGGGTAATTAAGGTATCTAATCTGGAGCTGCGAGTTGTGTAAGAGGTGGTTAGACTATCTGCGGCTGCGAGGCTTTCGGTTAATTAAATCGAGTTTTCGCGTGAATTTTCTTTATCGAACGGATCAATTAGGGATTTTCGTTTTGCCTCCGTAATCGGGGGGATTTCGCTTCCAGTCTTTTTCGGTACAGATTATTGTTACCTAAGATTATAATTAAAGTATTATCTCGCTGGACGTAGATAATCAAAAACTTTCTATTTAGTAGCCATTTGCATAATACAAGGAAGAAAAGGCATCGAGACAATGGCTCATTCTCAAAATTTATACACATTTTTTTTTATTTAAAACCCTTAAAAGTCAGTTTAACTAATTTTCCGCGAACCCTAATTACCAATCCCAATTTTCCGCAAAAACGAGCCGGAAAAAGTCGCGAGAATCCTCGGGCGCTCGCAGAGCCAGAAAGCAAATGCCTCATGCAAATGGCAAATCGTCGAAATGGTAAAAAAGGGCGCATCGGAAAAAAGTCGATCGTCCGCAGCAACAAAAGCTCTGCCTCGGAGCGAGCTCGGGCAAGAACATGTACCACTTATTCACCTCGGGTATTGGTACAGGTCTCGCGGTCTCAGCGCCACTTGTCGCAGCTCTCCCTCTAAGGCGCGAGATAACAAAACGAGCGTCAGGAGCGTCGTCGGGCAGGCACATCGCTCGATGTCGATAATCGCTCGGCGCTTTTCCACTCTCTCCTCTCTCTCTGCCCCGCAGCTTCCACGAACGGGGGGAAGGCGCGAACGAGCGAGTCCGGGAACAGAGAGAGGAGAGGGAGAGAGAGAGAGAGAGAGAGACTAATTATCCCCCTGGCTGCTGCCGTGACACATGAGAAATCCTAGGCGGCCATTACCGTATCGGCGATCTCTCATTCCGCCGCCGCGGATGTTTTGAATTTTAAAGGAGTAGCTGCGAAAAGTCGGGGAGAGATTTTATCGCGCATCTGTCGCGGAGTATGTCTTTGTACGGGAGGGAGAGAGAGAGAGAGAGAGAGGGAGCCTCGGGTGATCCGCGCGTTTTCGGATTTTATCGGGGTTGCCTTGATTAAAGGGGTCGAGAGGAGGATGAAGGATGGCGCGGAGCTGCGATTTTTTTTTTTTTTTTGTTGAGAGTTGTCGCTTATTGGAGAAGGCTAAACGGATGGGAAAAAATGGCGGGGAGTTGTAATTAAGACGGGGATGATTTATTCCGAGCGCAGCTCTGTTTGCTGTGGGGATATTTACTGGCGGATTGTGCTCGCTTGCTGGGTCTATCCGTTGCACGTGCATCCGTGCACAGTTCTGCGGTAAGAAATGAAGCAACTAGAGAGACTTTTTAGGAATTGATCTAAATATTTGCGAAAATAATTCTCACGGGAGCAGGATTGAAGCCACCTCTGTAAATACCGAGAATCGAAAAATCTATCCAGCCCGACAATATTTCAGGTGCATCGTTAAAAAAAATTGAATTCCCAACTCTCGTCCGCCCCACATTCAAAGGAGCATTGTCCCTTATCCCCGGCAATCTCAGCAGCATCTCCTCTCCGTTCCATCAAAAGTCCAGAAAAAAGAGGAAAAAAAATGTCCGCCATTAAAAGCGTCGATATCCAGACACTTGGCCCTTCCGGCGTTCTTAATCTCGGTCAGATCTATCAGTCTCCTAGAGCTCGGGGATCGGCTCAGGTGTGTGTCCGTGTGTGTGTGCGCGGACTCGCCACACACGGGCTTGCCCCGGCTGGAAAGCCAGTAGCCAGCATCGCCTTGTCTGATCATCCTCGCCCTAATGAAGCCTGGTTTATCTAAAGACTTTCGATTCCCAGTATAAAACCCCCGGTGCCCCCTCGAGGAGACACCTCGCGTACAGGCGCCGGCAAAAGTCCCCGGAGCCGTCAGGTGCAGGAGGACGGGGACCTGCTGCTGTCTTATTCTCGGCTCGAGATCCCTTTGTGCGCGAGGACGGGAGAGAGAGAGAGAGAGAGGCCGGCAGCCGGCTGGCTCTTGAGCGATGGCCCCGGGGAAGGGCTTTCTTATTTGTCATGCCGCGTGAGAATGAGGGATTTCGGGCTTTTTCGGACGCTTTCGGGCGCCTGGGTCAGGTCGACTCCTGCGGCGGGATTGATGGCCCGATCGAGGAGACGGCCGATCTGACGGTTTCGGAAAATAGTCTTTTGGGTTCGTTGCGCGCGCACGTGCGATTAGAGGCTTCGATTAATTTTTGGGTATATATCAAAAGAAGATTGATTGTCGGCCGTCATCATTGAGTGCTTTAATTTTGACTTGTGCAAGTAGAACTTTTAATTTTAGGACCAGCGGCCGATTCCCCGTGCAACATTCTTTCAGACAATTTTCCCTCAACATCGAGAAAGAAAAACCTAATTTTCACCTGCTCAGATCGTTAAAATAAAAAAAAAATCCCTCGTCCTCGCGCAGCGGCCCAAAGAAGTACAAGAAAGTCGACCTCCCGAATTTCCCTCGCCCGTCCAGCCTCCCAGCTGACGGCCCGCCGAATAATCTCCCTTCCGACTGTACTTCCACAGCTCGGGCAGGCCACCCAGCAGCGGAGATCTCCCTCCCTCCCTTTCTCTCTCTCTCCCTTCTCGCGATATCTCCGGAGGTGGGTGAGCTCGGGGGATCGGTGTCCCGCGCGCGTCCTGGGTAGTCGTCGGGCCCGGGTCCGGGGGTAGGGAGAAATCGACGATGTTAATTTTAACTTAATTAAGGCTTAATTGAGAGAAAACATTATACGTCCGCCGGGCTCCTTATATGCGCCGCATCTGCAACGCAAATACGGGGATTTGAAATTTCAAAAATAGACACACACACGCGCGCGCGCGGCCGCCTGTTGTTGGCCGCGGGGGCGATCGTGCTCAATTAGAACGCCGCGCCGACCTTTCGACGGGACTTTTTCCTCAATAAAATGATCATACGCTTTGCATCTCATCGGAGGCTGCTGCTGCTGCTGCTGCTGCTACTGTTTCGCGCCGGGGATTTCAGAGGCTGCTGGAGCTATCGCGCTTTCTCGATATGTATTCTAAATGGATTTCCTGGCAGGGGAAGAGCTGTGTATTATCGTAAGAATCGGCTTTTTGTATGTTATCTGGACTTTTGTTAATTGGGTTAGACCGACCGTTCGCGTCCATTTTTACCCTGTGACCTACAATCTTTAATAAAAAAACGTTCTTATCTTACACGAGAGTACTTGGTTCTTAGGTGCACCTGCACGCGCAAGAGTAATCTTTCACGTGACAGATTAGAGCGCTTTTATAACATTATGCCGAAATTACATCATACCGAATGATCGGCGAACAAAGCCCGTTACACAATACCTCTGCCGAAAGCTCCGTCCGAAGTAAAGCCCCGAACTCGGCGAGCGGAGTGCGGTAGCCCTGTAAATAAAGATCTCCGGAGAAAGCGAATATAAGCCACACACGGCCGCCAAAAGAAAGACGACGCGCGCGCCCCGTCCCCGCGCTCCTCCTCGTCGCGCCTTCTGTCGCCCCCCCCGAGGATTATATGCTAAAGGACCTCCAGCCAGCGTGGCCGGAGCTTCCGTACGTTTTGAATTAGGGGCCTTAGAAGGAGAGCCTCGCGCGCGGAGAGCATGAGAAATTGAGCGGCCCGGCAACCTGCTCGAGATACGGAAGGTGAGATCGGGACAGAGGGGGGGCGACACGTCTGCCGCCGAGCGCCGGAACCTTATCGGCCGGCACTATACTCTCCTCTCTCCTCTGCCCCGAGGGGTGATTTTAATTCGCGCGAATGCCGCCGCTGCACTCATATCGCGATCGCCGCGGCCGTTCTTTTAATTGCCCCCGATTGCCCATCGACGCCGGGGACGCCCTTTTAGAAGCTTTAATTAGAGCTCGTTTCCCTGAGATGGAAAGTCGAGGCACTGAGCCGCCGTTTCGCTGCTTGGGATCACAGAAGCTTTTGGTTGGAGAAAGATTTTCGTGGTAATGTTTAAGTGTATTGAGCTCGTGTTGAATGGTCCAGTCGAGTCGGCGGTATGACGTGATTAACAACGTGTTTCTTGTAAACTTCTTAAAGGTTTGATTGAAAACAAAGTTATTATGCGGATGTTAAGATAAAGCTTTAAAAATGATCCAATAAATATTGGAAGCACGGACTAGTTCGAGATCAAAAGTAATTTTTCAAAAGTTTTTAAAAGGGCGCTTCGATGTTTTAATGGCTCTTGATTAAGCCGATACAAAAATGCAAGAAAAATTGCGCCATTTTATTAAAAACGATCGCTAATTATTCCCACTCTTACTCTTTTATTACAATAATCGATACCTTTAATCTCGTTTCGAGAGATGCACATGCAACCCGCGGAAGTATCAGTTCGAACCTTTTAACGACCATTAATCAATAACGCCCAAATACAATCTTCCCTTACGCATCTTACATCCAAATATTATTAGCAATCAACATTTGCAGCTGCTTCGTGTAATCTTAATGCGGCGCGTCCATCAAAAAATTTTTTACTACTTTTAAAATTGTCGAAATTCGCATCGGGGAGCTTGAAAAGCTCGGCGACTTCAGCAGCGTGCCGTAGCTACCAAAAGTGCACCTTCCACCAACTTCCACCCCGACGAGACGAGGACGAAATTCAAGGAAACGCTAATTAATCGCCGGCCAGCTCCTCGGGCTCCAAAAAGCTCGTCGACAAGTAAAACGTCGGCCCCGCTTCCTCGAATTTTCCCGTCTACACAGCGCCTTATAATGATCAGGCCATTGAAAATTCGCGCGCCGTGTCCATCTCCTCCCGGCAGCCGGTTCGCCGTTCTCCATAATACACCTGCGCCGTTCTCGCTTCTCGGGAGCCTCCCTCCCGCCCTCCCTCCCCCTCCATCTCTCTCTCTCTCTCTCGCTCGAGATCGAGGCCCTTGATTTTCCAGGATCCCCGCGGTTGTCGTAGTTGTCGTCCTCTCCCTTCCTCTCCGGTGCGACCTTCGATCGATCGCCGAGCGCAAGTGGGCGGTACTTCCATTTAAATTCCTTTCTCCGCGCTGCGCGCGGCGAGCGAAACGCGCGGAGAGCCGTTTCGGCTACTCGATAATTTCCAGAGCGCGCCTTTTCTTCTCATTAGGCGGCGGAGGGGGGGACAGCGAGCGGGGAGGATTCTCCGATACGAGAAACGTGACGCGGACTTTTCGGCTGGACGGGGAGGAGGAGGATAATTCAGGGGATTAATACCGCGGCTGACAGCCGCGAGGTGTTTTGCATGCCTGCCCATTACGCGGGGGCAATATTTTACGGCGAGCCTCGAAGATTCTCTCGTCCTTCTGCCGGGTTTCGATATGCTGATTTCGAGTTTCGGACGAAAATTGAAAATCATCGCGGCTTAATTAATTTACCGCGCGGCCCGCAGTTTATCATTTTGTTGGGGCAATGGAGGCGATATTTTATTTACGACTCGAACGGGGGAGAATTGCATTATAATGTCGAATTTTGATTAAATCAATGCAATTAAACGGCTCGCAACCAATTCGTACGAATCGTGTAATAAACTTGAAATAAAACGCATTTAACCAAATTCGTTATCTTTTTACGGTTTCACTAACTACTTTGTAAATTTTTTTTTAATTTATTACAACGCTGCCACGATCACTGGATAAGAAAAGTGGAATAATTTTATTTTTCATTTCGAACGTCTTGGATTTCAAAGAATAATAGCTTTCCATCTAAATCACGATGTTAAATCACTCGATTATGAAGCTACAATAGAACGATTAAGCCTAATAACTTCCTTACAGAAAAAGAACACATAAAATTACTGTACTGTGCGACAATCTGGCACACGATCAGACAAAAAAAGAATAGTCTTCACTTACTAGCATCAGCCTATTGTTACGACGATTATCCGCTACTTTTTTTTCTCTCTCTCTCCCTCTCTCTCGAACAAAATTTTATTTAAACCCACAGCTTTAACGTCCAAAAGTTCTTTATTTCAGTAGCCACACCCTAAAAGACACTTGACGGAGCCCCGTATAATTAACCGAAACCCCCGGCGATCCACGAAGCGTCCGGCCTCCTCGAGCCTCCGCGCAATGAAGCAATTAATGCGCATATCGAGCATTAAAAACGCCCGTCTCCCACGGCGTTCCCTCCCATGTACATACCTGCGCCGCGGCGTCTCGCGCGACGCTCAGGAAAAAGGGTTCACGGCGGCGTTTCTCGGTTCCTCGAGACGCGGCTGATCGCCGTTCCGGAACAGCGGAGCCCCGTTCGCACGCGTCACGACCTTTTGGCATTTCGGCGAGCGAAGGGGCGAAGCCAATTTCCTCCCGCGCGCACGTGGGAGAAGCTTCCTCGGACGCGCTCTCGCGATGGAAGCCGGCGTTTTAATGCTCGAGCGAGCTTGCTTGGGTCGGTCGAGGGGGATACGCGAGAGTTTTTGCAGGTTTTGCGGAAGGTCG
>JAWWEM010000054.1:21229618-21271292 GCA_035582935.1 Ormyrus thymus | reverse complement strand
TTTTAATGCTCGAGCGAGCTTGCTTGGGTCGGTCGAGGGGGATACGCGAGAGTTTTTGCAGGTTTTGCGGAAGGTCGAGCGGTTCGTAGGGCAAAGCTTCGGCGTCGATTCGGCGCACACCGGTTTTCAACTAACCATTCGAGTAGCTGCAAATCTCGCTGTAGTCTCGATTCTCGGGGAATTTCGCGTGTTCGCTTTTGAGTGACTGACGTTGCCTCAACGTTGAAACGAAAAACCTTTCAAAATCACGATTAATAAGCCGAAGTAAGCAGCAGTGGCATTCTCGAACTCGCGTCGCAGAAAAGTCCCAGGCCCGCCGAGTTAAATAACCTCCCACGTCCTAAAGCGCTCCTCCTCGTCCATCTCTCACCCCAGGTCTCTCCGCCGGCTCGAGCAAGAAAGATATATATAAAGAGAGGAGTCTTGCATGAGCGCCGGACGCGGGCCGCTCGGCTGCAGTGGTCGCCCGGATTTTTATTCGATTCGCCGCGTAATTCTATTGTTTTCACGGACTATTAAGTTTCCGGTAATGGGCGAGTTCCGGCCTCCGGGCGGCTCGCGCCGCCACCGTGTATATACGTGACCGGCCGGGGCCTCTCCGTATCTGCCGCGAGCGAGCGAGCGAGTCGCGCGAGGAGACTCCTCGAAATGCAGGAAAAGGCGCGCCCGCGACGGAGAGAGAGAGAGAGAGCCTAATTCGGGCTTTAAAGATTAAGGCGAGGCTCCCTCGCTGACACCGAGGCTACGTCCGAGCCGAGCGACGAGAGTTGCCTCTGGGTAATCATTGTGCCCTTCTTCTCTTTTTGGCTGTATGGCTTTAACTTTTTCTGGAGGCTCCGGCTGGGAATGTCCGGGAGGATAAACGAGGAGAGATATTGGTTTGAGAGGGAAACTACGTAGGGATTAAGTTACGTTATTAAAAATTGTCTGACTTTTTAAATACATTTATGCAATATGATACGGAAAACACTTTCTGGCCGGGCAGTATCGAAGAGTACTTACTAATTTTACTGCTCGGCAAAGTTTATTTATTTTTTCGTACCGAATTTCAAAGAACGAACCGTCCTCCAACAGTAAAAACTCAACATCTAGCGTCAAGAGAAAAATAGCTTTTTGAAGAATTTCATTTAAAAATGCTCACGAACGCCCGGTATTTTTGTGAGAGGGACGCGAGAGGGCCTCTCGTAATAGCAAATAAATCTCGGCGAGAGACTTTAAATCAATCAAAAAAGGACAAAGCTACTAAGAAAAAGTGAGACTTCCCAAGAGCCAAATGGTCACTTTGTGGTTCGAGCGAAGAAGATAAAGCGCATAACGAAAGCTAATAGTGTCTGGGGGGCTATGGTCTCCTCTCCTCCCCCCCTCCCCTTCTCTCCTCTCGTTGCAGATCACGGCAGAAGACAGAGAGACCAAGACGCGCAACCTGAACAGACACGACGATGCGGCCAGGATTCGATATGCCTCGATCGTTAAGCATCTATTTAACGTTAAGTAGTAGATTGTTTAATGCTCGTTGATTTGGCTCTAAAGTGGATTTTAAACGGGGCGAATGGAAATGCTCCGCAGTGAAAATTACTTGGAGGCCAAGAATCGGCCGTCACGACCTGACCGAACGACCCTTTGGAGAATAAAATTTGATGGCTTGTAGAATCTAGCGACTCTAATAGCCATTTCCAAGGCAATATCCGCTAATTTAATTTCGACATTCTCCTCTTTTCTCTCCTCGAAAGAGGGATCGTTCGAGACCGAAGAAGAATCGAGAAAATCTCCAGTCCCGAAAGGCGGACGAGCCGCGCGGCTTCGAATTGCATCAGGAGCTCGATTGACTTTTATATCTTCATCGTAAAGGTTTCACTTTTTTGCAGTCGGTTTGAATAGTGACGAAACTGCCGCCGCCGCCGCCGCGCGAGATTCAATCTCGTAACGCACACACGGCGGCAGTGATGTCAGAAGGCTAAGTCTCACAATATCTAAATACGGCATAAAGTAAGATTTATGTTGCTGCTTCTATTTTGAATCTTTATTGTCAATGTAAATGTGGAGAAAAGCAAGTGCTGCCGAGCCTTGACATCGTCGAGCTACAGTTTTTACATTTCGCGCTTTCAAAAGATTTTTAATGAAACGCTTTTTAAATAATAAATTCTGATGTTCTTGACACGTTTCAATAAAGTTTGCCTTTTTAGTATATTTAGAATATTCTCGCCTTAACTTGTAATAGTCTGTAATGGTCAAACGTAAATCATTGAAGAATTGGCACGTTTCTAATTTGTTAATATTGTGCTCATTGCATTAGAAAAACCTGAAGTTATGCTTTTTATAATTGAAAGTAATTATGGATGAAATATATATTTTTTTAAGCATGTGTTAAACATGCATTACTATTACTGCTTTTTTTATTAAATACAGGTTACATTACTCTTTGGTTCAACAAAATCTGTTATTACTAAAAGTATTAATTATTGAATGACGAGTAAGACAATTCATACTCTTAACCTTCTCACCTGTATTCTCTCAAAATGTCCCTAGCAAAACTAAAAAAATTAAAAATTTACGCTAAACGATCACTAACCCGAGATACTTTCGAAAATTAAAAACAAATTCCACTCGCATCGCCGGAACCCCGGCGACTCTTTCCAAACTCTGAAAAAAAACTCGGCGAGCAGCGGCTCCGCGCCCGAAAATTTCAATCTCCTCGCGCGCCCTCGGCCCGTATTTCAAAGCTCTCGTCCTAAATCACCTAAATCAAGCCCTGGAAAGCCCTCGCCAATAATCCTCGGCCTCTCCTCGGCGATCGAATGCTCTCCGCGCGCGGTCAGTACACCGGGGCAACGAGCAACGCCTCCCGCAGAAGACGAAGGAGATAAAGGCGCATAACGAAAGCTAATAGTGTTTGGCTAGCCTCTCTGTCCCTCTCTCCCTCTCTCTCTCCCTCTCTCTCTCTCTCTCTTACCAATATAGACGGCCGCCGCCAGCGCTGCAATAATGTGCAGCTGAAAAGCCGACGTACGCATTGAAAGAGAGAGAGAGAGGAGTTACCGAGAGCGGCGAGCCTGAAAGAAAGGGGGAAGAAGGAGACAGAGCGGAAGAAAGAAGGAGAGCGCCTCGTGCGTGCCTGCTCGCCTCTGCGCCGCTAAGAGTATTATGTACTTGCTTTTTATTGAGGATGGCTGCTCGGCCGTGCGAGCAGGCTGCGCGCGCGAGGCTTTTTTTCAAGGATTCAACGGATTCGAGCGACCTTCTTGGGGCCTTTTTTGCCGCGTTCGCTCTCGATGATTAAGCTGTAAATTCATCGAATTTTGAGAATCGAAAGCGGAGCCACGTTGCTCTCGGTGCCCAATGCGCAATTAAACAATTCAATTGGGTAAGCGCATACACATTTCCGTCGCAGCTACTTTCTTGATCATCAGTTCGGCAACCGGCACCTCACCGTGCGATCTGCATAAAAAAAACGTCCGACTTACCCTCTCAATTAATCATTCCGAGCGATCTAAAATTTCCAACCCTTCCCCTCGCCGATGTACACCGGGCACCGCCTCGCCCCCGTGGCCTCGTCCCCGCGGGGATCGCTCACCATTTTCCTCAAAAGCGCGCAAAAACAAAGGCGTGAGCTCCTATCGGCGCAGCTCTCCTGTCGTCCTGCCGGTCTCTCTCTCTCTCTCTCTCTTTCTCTCGCTCTCTCGCTCTCTCGTGGGCGTCGACCCGCGACGAGGACAGCGCTTCTCCGCCGGCGGCGCTTCTCCCTCCCCGATTGGCCGAGCTCAGGACCGGCCCCCGCCCGCCCACTCGCTCCCATTGGCCCGCGGCCTCCCGCCACTACTCCCACGCGGCGGTGCTCCTTGCCGCGGGCCTCGGGCCTCATTTGTTTATTAATGTTGTAATCAGCCGCGTATATACCTCTTTTGTCCTGCGCGCCCGGAATGCGACCAGTTTCCTCTGCCCAAGAGAGAAAGAGAGAGAGAGAGAGAGAGAGAGAGAGAGAGAGAGAGAGAGAGGCGGCCGCCGGCCTTCGGGTCTGCATCGGTAGCTCTTGTCCGAGGGAGAGAGAGAGCAGTGAGAGTGAGATGGGATTCTTCGGGCGCGTCCGTCTGCGAATGCCTGCACTCGTTTATTGAGCGCATTGCCGTGTGGAGAGACGCCGAGTGACTGCTGTGCGGACGGAGAGAGAGAGGATTTTTGGGGACGGAGCGGAGTTGGGATTTTTTTTTTTTTGGGTGTTTGGATCGAGTTGTGATTTATGAGTGGTGTTATTATTAGGTATTATACGTTTTATCGGTGATAAGGCACTGGTGTTGAATCAGATCTTTGATTGTTCATTGTTATCTTGCTTAGTGCGAATGTTTGACTAAATTATGTAATTTAAATATAATTATTTGCTCAAATGTGTGATTGATTGATTAATTTATCGACTAAACTTTAATCACTAATCAACATACGATTTTTTATCAACTATATATACACGTGTCTAAATAGCTTATCATTTTTTAAAAATAATTCTATAATTGAAAAAGGTTAGAATTTATTTAATTATACATCATCTATTTATAGAAAAGGAGAATAACGTTACGCAATCGCACTTACGGAATGTAATCTAAATTTCACTCAGCAAAAGAAGATTAAAACAAATATCGAAAGAGTTTCGATTAGATACAAATCACTCGTGGTTTTTCTCTCACAAAGAGAAAGCTTTGTTTGGATCTGGTATTTGGTTATGAAAGAACATACAAGAGCGCCGAGTATTTTCTATCGACCAGATAAAAGCCAGTTTAATGCCTAATTACAAAGATTTACATTTTAAGATTTTCTCTCGGCAATTATTGGCAGCCGCCAGAGACTTTCGTAAAAAGTCGAAACTTTAGTTTAAAATACGTACAGCCGGTAATAAGTAGTTATATCACCCGTACGTAAAGTTAACAAAATGTTTAAAACATCATTTCATTTCAGAGCCAAGTGCCGGCTTTACCGGCAAGTACAAGCATCATTATTTTAGTAATTATATATCTGTTTTTGCGCATTTCTGGTATACAACTAAGCGCGCACGACCTGCAGGCGCATATTTCGAACGTTTCGCATAGCGCAATATTTCAAAAGAAAACCCGCTCGCCGGGCAAGCACTTATTAAAACAAAACTAATTGCCCCTCGCGCATATAAGATTATTAAGCTACATTTTATTAACGACCAGGCCGACATCTTCCTCGCCGAGACGACGCTGTAAGAACGAGCGTTCCCCCGGCCGGGAAAGCGGCAATAGTCGAAAAGGAAAATAATCGCATATTTATAGACCCTTCCGCGAGTGCCGCCTTTATTTCCGAATTGACGCGCGGTTTATTTGAGCTGTCGCGGCCGCGCGGTAAGTGAAAACGGCGCGCAGGAAACGTCGGGAGAGGATCGATCGAGCGCTCTCGCTTTTACTCAAAACGAAAATATCCGCGACGAGCAATTACGAGCGGGACGCGCGTCGCGTCGAGAAATCGAATTATTTTCTTAGGAGAGCCGCGCGGGAATTGATGCATTTATTTGTGTAGGACTGCGAGCTTTTTCACGCTTTCTTCTCGAATTTCTCGGGCTTTTCTCGTTCTGTAAACAGAACGAATATGTACAATGATGCGTGCTTGAACGGCATGTAGATAATGGGACTATATTTTTGTGAGAAAGCTGGGTGTTACAGAATGTTTTCAATTCGAAAAGTTAGTTTTAACAAAACGCGACCGAATACATTCTCCTGCTACATTTGTTTAAGAGCCAGTTCAGGGCAAACGAAACAACTGCGTTTTCCGTAATTAATTAATTTAAAGATGCAAAACAAAGCTACCACCCAAAAAGCAATTCCAAACACCGAACAAAAGCGCAAAGAAGAAGCGAAGAAAGAGCCAATTTCCCTCAATACTAATCGACACGTAAAATTCGATTACCTCGCGAGGCAAAAAAGGCCCTCGGCCCCTTTTGCTCTCGGAGCCCCTCGGCGCTCAATAAAACAATTTTTGCCCGCGTATTTAAGCGATTCTCTCCGCTCGATGCATAAACGCCGGGGAATCTCGTATGACAAGTTGGCCACGCGGCCGAGCTAAAATGCATTTGAAAAGTCGTTTTCGTCTTTTACGGCCCTTCGCTCTCCTCCCCCACCCCGCCCGCTTCTCCCGCTTGATCTTCGTCAAAGGAACGATCGACGCGCGCGCGCGCGAGAGAGAGAGAGAGAGAGAGCGAAGAAGCGCAACGTATCCGCGGGCCCATTGTGCACCGGCGGCGATCCTCTCTTTCTCTCTCTCTCTCTGTCCCTCTCGCGCGCGTGCGCACGCGCGTTAAGCTTCTTATACCTGCGCGACGGGCCTGCTATTATTGCGAGCTCGAGACAATGAGCGCGTAGGTGTCCCGGGTCAGCGGGCTGTTTTTCCCGATGATTTTTGGCTTTTGAGGAAACAGGGTGTTTTCCGGGGAGGATCGTGGACTGATTATGCAACGATTTAGCCTGGAGGAAAGCTGCGCTTAGATAATCTATTTTCATAAGCAAGAGTGATAAGTTTAATTTTACGTTGCCAGGGCGAAAGGTTTTAAAAATTTCACGATGTAGGAGCAATAAAGTTTCGTTCGGGGTGTTTGAATTTCATTGTGACACAATAGTTTTTTCGAAGACTTAACAGTCTGCGACACTATTTCTAAAGTGCATTGTATTTCTCACAATAACATTTTTGAGCGGGCGCAGTTTTACTGTATTGTAATTTATGAATACGCCACTATCGCCGTATAGATCGCAATGGATACTATGCTATTGAGGCATTTATAATTCCGAAAAACTTCCGAGGTAATTACACGCCGATCCTATTTGTCTTTACTTTCGTTTTCCGACTATTCGAAATGTCGCATTGCCGCCAATTTTTCGCGACAGCCCAAGATTTTCGCCCGCGCGAAAAGTTCATTACGCTCCGAGGTGAGGCACTCGTTCCAAAATTCCCGAAGCCAGGTCTTCCTGCTCGAAACCCTCGCTCGATTTCTTTGCCCCCGCGCACCGACGCACCTGTCGAACGCAATCAATTGCCGACTGCTTTCCCCCGGCAAAAGTTTATTTACGGACTAATCAGCCAGCGGTATCACTATCGCCCCTAACAAACCTTCGCTTTTACTGTTTAATAAATCATGCCGCCGGGCGTCGCTCGGAAAAACGCCGTTTTATTGGGCTTCCATAAAGCACGCGGACTCTCTCTCTCTCTCTCTCTCTCTCTCTCGGAGCTCGTAAAACAGAATATCCGAGTGTGTGTCTCGTTTCGAAATGCAGAAATTCGCGAACGCGCAGCGCGCACGGATAGTGTAGGTGTGTCTCGGGGGCCCCGCGGTAATAAACGTTATACGGACGTCCGATATATCGACAGACAATGCGTAACCGGTTCGAGGGGGGAGATAAAGGCGCTGAAAAGGTGCCGTAAGAGATAAGGCATTCGAGAGCGGCCGGAGAGAGAGAGAGAAAGAGAGAGAGATTTTCTCGATAAGTCGGATCAGAGCGAATTATTCGCTGGAGATTGCGAGAGTTCCAGGGGGGATATATATAAGGCCGCGAGTCAAAAGTCCGGAGGAACAGGAAAATGGGGAGTCCTTTTTGTTTGGCTGCTGTTGCTGATAGGCTCGGAAAGACACTGGCGATTTCGAGTTTATTAGACGCGTGGAACGAGTGGACTTTGCGATTAATCTCGAAGAACTATAGATTAGTGTTCTCGCAGATACTTTTAAAATATTACGGATGCTAAAACAGTAAAAATCGATGTGACACAAATATCACAACTCAGATTATCGCAAAAGGAATAAAAATTTGCTCACAATTCAAAAGTAAAATTGAAAAATACACATCAACACCATCGTCGCCAACGCATTCGCTGGCAACCTGAAATTCCCGCCTCCTTCGTCCCCGCAGCGCGCACCGACAAAAACGCATCCTCCGACAAACTCGGAAGCGATAAATCGCCGGGCCGTCGATTTCCTCGGCGGGCCTCGCGAAGCCGCCGCTCCTCGGCGCAGCCGTCCTCACTCGCAAATACACGCCGCGCTCTCCCCGGCATTCGGAAGAATGCAAAGCGTCCGTAAAAGAGGCGCGCTTTGCGCGTGTCCCAAATGCTGAATTCCTCGGGGCGTGGCGGCGGGGCCGCCGCTTCGCTTCTTCTTCTTCGTTGTTATTCCGAAATGACGAATCATAATGTATAATACGAGCGAGAAAGAGAGAGAGAGAGAGAGAGAAAAAGGGGCGCGAGCTCGAGCGCCGCGCGCGCTTTTTTTCGAGGATATAGCCTCCGCGTGTGTCTCTTTCTCTCATTCCGTATTCCCTCGTCCGTGAATGTGTTTTCTTTTTCACGTGCTCGCCTGCCTGCCTCCTGCGCCAAAGAGAACCTAGTACTTACATGGCTTATTCAAATGAAGACCGGGGGATTGTCTGCGATGTATCTCAGCGCACAAGCTCAGCCGCCGCCGCCGCCTAACTGAATTCTCGAAAATTAAAAAAGAAGACTGGAGCAAGTTCCTTTCAGGCGGGAGAGAATTTCTTTCTTTTTTTTTTTTTGCCTCGATGCAGGCGAGCAAGAGGCTTTGTTTGCTCTGCGCGCGCGGCTTTTTTTCGGTGGCAGCGGGGAAAAAAGGTTAGCGAGAATGGAAAATTCTTGGTAGGAGGTTTCTAAAGGGTTACGCGGCGATGGTTTCGTGACGTTTCTGGGTCATTTGTTTGTTTGGAATCTTGATCTCTTTGGTTTGCTCGGCTGGAAAAAAAGCAGTTTTTTTCTGCCGCGAATGAAGCTCTGGTAAAGTTGGATCTTGAAAATCATCTGCTCTATTCTAACGAACGATCAAGTTTTTTATATTATTCGCAGTAAAAAGAAAGAGACGCGTGCATAAAAATTTCACAAAAGAAGCCACATGCGATTCTAATAAATGTCTCGGATCTCTCCTGAAATATATTCAATAAAGCCGACAAGCCCGCGCTGTTTACACAATCGAGAAAAGAGCGTATCTAACGTCGCCGTCTCATATTTCAATCACGAAAATCCTCCGTTTTCCCCTTTCCGAAAAGCGACAATACCGCCGGCAAAAGAAATCGATAATCAGCTCCATCGCGATAACACAGTCGTCATAAAGCCTTGAAAACAAGCACTTCCTGCCGCGGACTGCAGCTTCGATTCAGCCTCGACAAAAAAAAAGGCGCCCGAACGCGGAGAGAGAAAAAAATGTGCCGCCTAGCAGGAAGGAAGGGAAGAAGGAAAAAAAAATAAGAGGCAGGCAGCGCAGAGGCGACGAAAAATCGCGGCGCGCCATCCGGTGCGCGTCGCTTGTTTGATTTTCTCTCCCGAGGGGGGAAAAGAAGACGACACCGAGAGCGGCCAAAGGATAGACTTCATTGTCGGGCGCGAAGCCGAAGGTCCGTGACGCGGTGAGTTGCGCAACCGCAGGTATACAAAAGCCCGGGGGGGACCGACATTAAGGACGTATTTAGCGAGTTTTTACCCCGAAATCTTTCTCGGAGGACCAGGTGATAGGAGAGAAGGCGCTCCCTTCTTCCGTCCGATTTAAAGACGTATACGCGCACGCTGGAAACGAGCGGCGGCCGCGATGACGCGCTTACACGTGTACGAGGCTGGAATTGAAAGGCGAGAGCGGGGAAGAATGGGCCATGGGAAACTGGATTACGCGGGGATTGATACCTTTTTTCGGGGGTCTGCGTCAGAAGGTCAAGAAGCTGCAGGAGGCGGAATGGATTTTGGATGGCTGGTACGCAACTCTTTCGCGCTCCAAGTTTGGGAGATTTCGAAAGCTTTTTTTCTGGAATACATCGCGAGATAACGATTATCTTCGACTGCCTTCATTGAAAATTTGCTACTATATATTTTTATACTCGAGTCGACAAACGACTATTCGTTCTAACAGGAAGATGCGGCATCGCAAAAAATCAATGAGAACGAAATTTTTGAGCAGCGCTGCACTGAGCAAAGAGTTAAATCATACCGAGTGAAAGATGTGTAGATAAATTTGCCTGTTCGCCTGAGATTCTAGGTCTCAGTCCGCTGACTACAATACATACATCTCATTTACATAGACACTTAAATATGTTCTAGCTTCAAATGGTCGGCGCGCAGCAAGTATCTGGCAAATATAGATACATATCAAAGATTATAGCGTAGAAAAAGCACGCATAATCCGTATGCACTTTATGCAAACCGTATATTATGTCATATTTATTAGTTAAGATACTAGAAAGTATAGGTTTTCCTGAAAATAAATCGTTTATTAATGTATTGTATGTATATTTTCCAGTAATAATACATTGTGATTTCCATACAATTATAAAATACACTCGAGATTATCAAATTCATTGAACAATGAAGAGTCTACGCGAGCACGAAATCTTACCTAATTATTATCACGCAGTTATCACTCCGATATTACCAGTGACTTGTACAAGCGTCTCTCTCCCCCGCACTCCAAGCAGCTCATCAACCCCCCAATCACCCTTCGAAAACAAACACCTCTCGATCGTCCCCAACCTGGGAAAGCGAGTCCTCGGAAAAGTCGCTCGGTCTCTTTCTCAAAAACTGCGTGTCCCAAAGAGAGAGAAAAAAAAAACGGTAGCCCGCAAAAAAGGGCGGCGCGCGTCTGGCTCCTCTCGGCGCTCGGCTCCGAAGGTCGGCAAAGGCGTTACATCCGCTCAGCTGTCGCTGCCCGAGCAATCAATCATCGGCGCGCGCGCGCGCGGAGTTGCGCCGTCTCTCGGCGCCGGTGGACGAAGGGAAAGTGGGAAATTTCACGCTTTTCGCGGGCGTCCTCGGCAGCGCAGCGGACCGCCACCGTGGAGGCGCTTTTTCAAAATCGCTTTGTAGGGGTGTTAATGGCTCGGCGCTAAATGCTTTTTGAGGCGGGGATTATGGCGTTGAAATGTTGGCGGTCATTGGCTTTGTTGGCCTAGCCGGTGAATAGAGGTGTTGCGCTGCTTACCGGGTCGTTTGTACGATTTTTGGAACCCGATTTCGTTTAGGAAAGTTTTGTAATCTTGTTTTCTTTGGGAATATTTTTAAAAAAGTAGGTATCTGAGTCATTAATCAAATACTTTTATTAGATATTGATCAAACGTTATTGAATATTCGACAATTTAAAATACAATTTCAATTCCTGTTGTAGCATTTTTCCAAGAGTTTCTAGAATAATAATTTATGTAATAGCCAGGAGAAATTATTTATGACGTGATGTTACATAATATGCTTTACTTTGCGCAGTATCGATATTTTATTTAATACTCTCATTTTATTCGTGTAAAATCCAAAAAATTTATTAAAAATAACCGTGAAAAAAGAAGCAAGCTCAAGATATGACTTAACAAAGTATCTATATTCAGATTTCCTTACAACCTCAAAAGTATAGGATATTGAATACCAAATCATCCGACGTTTAGTAAGACTTTCGTCTAAAATATTAAAAATCATTCATGAATAATCTCTTTCAATGTCAGTCATCTCGAAGAGCAGCGAATGACTCTGAGAATCTCGAAACGAATTAAAAACGAACGGGTTATATTCCGGGTGTAACCCCTTTAAATCGTTTCTTTAAAAAAAACTCGGATGATGCGGCAAAAGCCGGTAATAATCTCCTCCACATACCGATCGCGTATCGCCGAAAATCTCCGCGCGCATTTACAACGTAGCCATCCATCTCTCAATCCCGAGAGCCGGGGCAATTAATACGCCGGCAGAGAAATGAGCGGCCGCGCAACATAAATCAAAATCGACAGAAAAACTCGAAATCAGCTGCTCTCGTCGATTTTGTAATTTATCTCTTGTTTTATCCGGCCGCGCGTGTCTGCCTCCTTGTGAAACAGCGGCGGCGGTGCAGCTCACGAATAAACGAGCGAAAAACGAAGGAGAGCTCGCCGGGAAATTTTCCTCGCCCGTTCCATGATTCGAAATACATTTCGAATCGGATTGCGTCGCGCGACAATGAGGCGTCCCCGCGGAGATGAGAAAAACCCGCCGTCGAGCTAATCGCTCCGAGCGGTCATGGCTGTGCGCGTTGCGGAGGAGAATCGAATGACTCGCGGAATTCGCGCCGCGCGATCGTATTTGAATTCGAAAGTGTAGCGTGCTCGGCGCGTGCGTGTGTAATGCTTGTCGGGATCCCGGATCTCTTTCTTTCGCTCGGTATATTATGTGCTTACGCCGAACGCTCTTGTCATACCTCCGAACGCGAAACGCCTGAACTCGACTGACACTTTGATTTCGAGCCCGTTTATCGATTGATCTCGGGCGCGTTTTACGAATACCGCGGAATTAAACACTGAAATTACGTTGCTTTATAAGCTTTGTTTTTTCTTTCCGAGAATAGCATTTATGCAGTAGACAACTTGTTAAAATGTATAATTATTGTATTTAAATTATTTATTTTGAAAAGTACTGTCGACTTTTTTAGTTTAATGGTTTTAATATATTTTTTGTAGTTATAGAAAACTTTGATGTTGCTACATTTTCAATTATGATTTTTTAATAATAACTAGTATTCATTTAATTGACAGAAAGCTAACGTCGTTTTTTGCCTTCATTATTTGATGAGTTAATTCTTTTGAAGAAGGTTCCCATTCATACTCTGACCTTCAACCTAACAATGTAACACTGAAGATCGACGAGATCCAGTTGACGATAGCACCTTTTTGATTTCTAATACCTATTATTTAAATGATTAATAACTTACGATGATTTAAAAAAAAAAAAAACTATTGGATATTTAATACAATTTACTTCCCCCGAAGCCCGTCTCAAATCACTCGCATCGAGCCGCAGATAAACAGCGCTTATCGTCGGGACGAAGTGCGCGGCGCCGATCGCAGCTCCTCCAAAAAGAAAATCCCCCAATATCTCGAAAGCCTGATGCAGCGGTATCCCCCGTCGTCGGCGCACGAAATGTGTATATCCCGTTTCAAAAACGGAGAAAAGGAAGCGTCGGCGCTCCCTGCGGCTTACGCACGTAAACACATCGCCTCGTTGCTCCAATTACGCGATATGCCACATATCCGGCCGGGGCGATTATGGCGGAGAACGAGAGAGAGAGAGAGAGAGAAGGAATCCCGGACGCTTTTGTATCAAATGCGCAGGCGACACCTTTTTTTTGTCTCCGCGACTCGTTACCGAGAAACCGGCGATATCGATACGCAAGCGAGAGGGATAGAGAGAGAGAGAGAGAGAGAGAGAGGAGAACGGATTCCGATATAAGAGAGTCAGAAAAATAAGGGCGAGAGGCTGGCTAAGCCGCTGCTGCTGCTGATTTCGTGTCGAGTTTGCTGATATGCTGGAAATGCATGTGCTACACTTGTTCGCCGAGGAAACGCGCGGGAAAAGTTGTCGCTGCTCGTGTATTTCGATCTTAAGTCTTTCGTTTATTGGATACTTTTTGCACCGCGCACGCACCGCTATATTCCAGGGTATTTTTTATTAAAGATACAGAAAACAATTTGAATTTTCCCCAGTTTTGCTGAAAATTTAAATGAATACCTCGCACTCGAGACACCTCGCAAAAGA
Source organism: Ormyrus thymus (assembly GCA_035582935.1). Taxonomy (NCBI): domain Eukaryota; kingdom Metazoa; phylum Arthropoda; class Insecta; order Hymenoptera; family Ormyridae; genus Ormyrus; species Ormyrus thymus. Next base: position 21,257,768 of record JAWWEM010000054.1, on the reverse strand, counting down.
AGAGAGCAGCCAATCTCCCGAGAAGAGCCACTTTTCCAAAAGCCGCGGATAAGAGAGGCAGCGGACAGAGCTGCTATCTCCTCGGAGATAACTCCGCCCACGCGCGGCTCGCAACCGAACACCACGAGCTTGAGTCTGCATTTCTGCAGTTGCCGGGCCGGCGCGCGGCGAGCCGTTTTCTCTCCCTCGGCACCCTCCGCCGAGTACCGCACTTACCGGGAAACGGCGTCGCGATAATCGCCGCGGGAGAGAGAGGTTTACGCGAGCTTTTACTCGGAAGCCCGGAATTTCGACGACGGACTCTTCGAGCGTCGATTCTTGATATTACACCGGTGATTCGATATTTTTTTTTTTTTATTTTTATTAAATTTCAAGTGGCTTGAAAGCGAGGTGGAAGGCGCGAGTTGGCGCGTCAAGCATTCGCGTATCTTTTAAAAAAGGCCCTCGTATTTCGTCTTGATTTGCGGCAGAAATCCGAGATGTTTACATTGCGATATCGTTCCTCAAAACACAGGTTGCAGAAGCGAATTCTGCGCGGTGCAGTTTTTTTCGCTTCTTGTTTTCAAAATAGATATTGACGCTAAGCCACTGCCCTAATCAGGTGGATTTTTTTATTTAAATATTGCATTGTGTGAGAAAATGGAACGATTAAATAAATGATCGAGTGACTAAAAGGTGTTGAATAACGTTTAGCTGGCCTTCTTTTTCGTCTTCTTTAATGCAGTCAAGAGAATCTTTAAGATTATACTTTTGTAAATATTTCTTTCTTTAGGCTCATTTGATTCTGGCAGGATCTTTCCGTTCAAATAAAGCGCCTAAAAATATGAAAATGTTACGTAAGCAGCAACCAAAACGCGCCAGCTACGTTTTAGGAAAGAGCGCAATGAAATTAAAATCTGATAAAAGCCAGAGCCAACTAATCGAGCCCACTTAATTTTATTAATAAGATAAGATTAGATTTTTACTCGAAATCGAGTGTCTCCCATTACAAGCAAAAATCTAAAAAAAAATAAAAAAACTGACTGAATATTCACCGCAATTCTCCCTCTCTCTCTCTCTCTTTCTAGCCGTACCTCCGCGGCCCGTATCGCAAAGAAGAGCGCACTACAATTCATGCGCGCGGCCCGTGAATAAGAGCGATTCATCTCGGGCACAAAGTGTTCATTACCGAAGCAGTAAAGCGCTTTTCTCTCATTGTTCGTACTTTGTATATCTTCGGCGCGGAATCGGCGAATAAATCACACGCAGCGAGCGGCGGCGGCAACGGCGCGCGCAGTCCGGCGATACTCGTAGCTCATACTCGGGGTTGACACGCGTGAGAAGTCAAACACACACACGGGCTTAACGAGCTGCCTGCTCGCCTTTTCGCCGGGGTTATCTACTGAATTAATTCTCGCCTTCGGGCCGCCGCCGCCGCCGAGCTGCGCAGCCCCGAAATAAAAGTGTGCGCGTATTATCGCCGGGCTGCGATCTTATATTTAAACGCGGCTGGGCCGAAAATGTCGCGCGGCCGGCTGTCGTTGCCGCTGAGCGGGCTTTTTTCATTTAGAATTTTTCCCGTCGGTTTTAATCGGGGCGATCTTGAAATCTGCGCGCCGGGGAGCTGTTCCTGCTTCGGGTGGTGGAATTCGCAGTTGCGTGTCCGCGCGCGGAAATAATCGATTTGCTGGCGTTTGTTGATTCGCCGTTTCATAACCGTTGGTGATTTTTCGACGCAATTCTGCGCCAGTACAGAAAACGGGACGATGGACTTGATGAAAGAGTTGGGTGTCGTTGAACGATGCTTTGAATGTGGAGGACGAAATTAAATTTTACAGAAGTTATCTGTTATTAAAGAAATTTTCAAAACAAATGCAGCGCAGAGCTTGTCGGAAGAATAGAAAGTTGAAGGGTCGAAACGATTGCGAAACTGCATTTAAAAAAACAAATGTATAATATTAACGATTTGCGAACTCACATAAAAGGTCTGTTTAAAGCGCCTTTCTAATCAGATTCTCAAGCCTGCGTAAGCCTTCTTTATAATTAATATACTCGGAAGTAAAATCTACAAACAAACGTTGACAAACGCCAGGTGAACGCTCGCCATTGAAACCAACTCAGAAACAACGTTTCCGCTAAATAAACTTTAAACCCCACTCGCGCCTGCTAAGCAACAATAGATAGCTTCCAATTAACTGCATCATCACGCCGGCCGACAAACAATGAGAAAAGCCCAAGAGGCGGCTCGCACATAATTGTTCCACTCGCGATCGATCGACGGTATCGAAAGCCGAGGCTCCGAAATTCCGATCGTGGCGCTTTTCTCACGAGCGCGAGGACAATAGGATCTTCGTGCATTCCTCCGCTTTTCTTATCGGGAGGGGGCGGCCCGCGGGGCTCGAATTTGACGCAAGCGCGCCGCCGCCGATGACACTCGAGCGCGGAGAAGAGGAGCGAGGCGCAAGGCCAGGACTCGCGCGCGCGCGATCGGTGGCTCGGTGGTCCGCGCTATTCGACCGGCTTATTCGGAAATTAAGCTGTCTTCCAAGCTGGATCGAGGAGTGTTTCGGGAAACTTGGCCTTCGATCGCTTTTTTTTTGACTTGTGTATACCGAAAACTGCGGCGTCGCTTGCCGGGGGCACATTTTTTCTCCTAGTATTTGTTAGTGTTCCTGAATCGTTTATGATAATTTTTGAGGCGTTGTTTTTTTAGATTACAATAAAAAAAATCGTACAAAATAATATTTTACGTGAATGACTCATGGGCGTGTTACTGCTGTTTCTGTAATCTTTGCACGGACGAATTAATAACAGAACTGTTGAGACTTTCACTGTGTATAGAGTCATATATACATAACGGAGACATCTTTCGTCATTTAATTGGAACATTTAAAACTTTCACGCAAAAAAAAATATCCTCTACTATTCAACTTATGCTAATTATTTAATAAAGGCCTCTTAAAAATCGCTACATTACCCGACGATGATACACCTTATTTTTCGAACACTTTAATTCAAGGGCCATCGACCTAATCGACTGTAATAAAAGGCCTACATCGCAGATTCTCGAGCTCACCGAAATCTTTCTAAATTACGAACAGTTCAGCCCGTGAGCGCGACAATCGTCGCGTCCAATGAATTCTTCATCCTCGCGTCAGGGCTCCTTTATCTACTCGCTCTCTTCCCATTTACGAGCAATAAAAAGTCCCGCGCGCGGGGCCCGGCGTCGCGCGACATTTCATTGTATATACGTCTTGAGTCGTGGCTCTCTCTCTCTCTCTCTTTCGCGAAAAGACACGGGAATCCGGAATAGGCCGCCCCGGCCGGACACGGTTTATATCGCCCCGGCCCGAGACTCGGACAAGTCGGTTCTCGGCTCGGCGGCGGAACACGCAACTCTCTCTCTCTCTCTCGCCCCGGCGACGCCGCCGCCGCCGCCGCGAAGGAGACATAAATTTCTGGTATCGCGCGCGAGCGGGGACGAGGAGTTTTACGCCTTTGTCCGTGGCAACCCAAGGAGTTTATGCGCGTACACAGTACCTACGTGTATCGATCCGCGAGAGGGAGAGAGACAGAGCCTGCTTTTCGTGTGGGCAATCGGGCAATCCTCTCTATATACCTGTCGTCTAGCCGGGGAGGGAGCGAGAGAGAGAGAGAGGAATGCGCCAGTGCCCGAGCCATTCGGCGACAGGTAGCCCCGAGGAGATATATACACGTGCATACGCGCTGCGGCTTTAGAGGAGGTGACCGATTGTTCCGCGCTTCCGATCGATCGACGCTAAAATGCGAGAGCGTCGAGTGAGGTATGTCTGCGTCTCTTGGCGCTTCGTTTTACAGGACAGGGGGTTTGGGAAAGCTCCCCTTTCGATAAAAGAAAGTGGTTTTTTTCCCGTGTTCGCCGCATAATTATTTGCTTTACACGAAAGCTGCTTACTTATGATAACGACGGCACAACGCTTCCCACTAGATCAAAGTCTACGGTCTCGATCCACCGTTAGCCCATCGAAATAAACATTTGCTTATTATTAAACGAAATTTATAAAGCTCCGTCGCTCCGATCGCTCAGAGCAGAACGCAATAAAGCCGCGGCGCATTAAGAGAGCCGACGAAAATTTCACGATCTAGCGGAGACCACCCGCGGCGAGGCATTGACGCCATTGGTCATCTTTCAAATTTCGCCGACGGCGCAACGAATCGGGCGCAACGACTAAGTACACAAATCCTTTCGGCCTGCATGCCGGGCGTCGAAACGGCCGATATTCAAAGCTCGAGCGACATAAGTTTCTAATATAACAACTCCGGTTCCTCCATTCTTCCCCGGGCCGCTGCATAATTCATGAGTCGCTCTCTCTCTCTCTCTCTTTCTCTCTATCTCGCTGCAGCTCGTTATACATTATTATTTATCCAAACGCACAAAACGCATATCGTCGACTTACCCGCGATTTCCCTGCCTTTTCTCCGGCAGCCAACCCTTACTCCTCTCTCTCTCTCCCGCTTCTCCTCTCGTGATTGCACGTATGCAAATTAATCGATAAATCAATCGGAGACACAGACGCACACCTAAGGCCCTCTAGATTCATTATCGGCAGCTGGCCTCGGCCTCGGCATTATGCTTGCTTAGAGGCATGAAATGAAATATAAAGGAATATAAAACAGGGAAAAAAGGAAAGGGTTGCTCCTCGGCTAAGTATTTATATATTCCCTCCGAGGAGAGCGAGCGAGCGAGCGAGAGAGAGAGAGAGAGAGAGAAAGGGCAAAGCTCGAAACTAGAGGGGCGTCGACTGCAGATGCGATTTTCAATCGACAATCAATGATGCGCGTCGCCCGGGATTTAAAGCCGACGAGAGAGAGGCGCAGATAGATCTAGATTCGCGGTAGCAGCAGCCAATCGGATATATCTGGTTCAAGGAACCCGCCGGACATTTGCATTGCAAATCAGCGAGGAACATTGCTTGCTTGTCCTTTGCTCGCTTCAAAAATCCGGCGAGATGCTCCCTTATACCCCCCCTTCTTTATTTGCTCTCTCTCTCTCTCTCTCTCCCTCTCCCGGCGGAGGGGGATTGTAATATCGCGAAATTTATTGGCTGCGGCGGCTGATTGGAGAATAATGAGCGCCGCTATTTTTTTTTACGAGCCATAAAGAATACAAAGCCTGGAAGTGCGCGCAGCAGCCCGACAGATCGGGAATCTCTAGCGGCTGAATTAAGGCCACTGAATGAGAGGGTATAGACAACGCGCTTTTTCGATAAATTTAATATCGGTAAAGGGCTTGTAATTGTTTTTTCCGAGCCGCCGCGCGGAGAGCTGCCGAGACGCTGCTTTTGCGGCCGATGATTTATCGCTCGGGGAAGCGGTCACGAGTTGAACGTACGAATGTCGATCGAGTAATTAAGGAGCCGAGTATAAACAATAATTAAAGAATCTGATCTTGTTTGCAATGGGATTATTCGCGTCGTATCTCGTGACTATAAACGCGGTAGATAAGTCATTCGTTGCGGCTTAGGTGAATTAATGAGACGGTTTCACGATGTGTAAGCGTAGATTTAAAGCTTGAAAATTTCACCTTCGATCGCGCGACTCGACGCGGTCGCGATCCGAATTTTCAATAAATTTTCCCCGCCAGCTCGAGTAAAAAGCTATGCAAAAGCTCCGCGACAATTCCCAATTAAACCCTGAAAAAGGGGAGTCCGTTTCCAGTTAAGCGGCCGAAGGTAAAAAGAGCGAATCTCTCCTCATGATCGCGACGCGCCTCGCGCCATAATGACCATTCAGCAAAGCTCGAAACGGCCGAGCGGAGAGAGAGAGAGGGCGAGAGAGCAGTTTTCGCACGCGACTGTGTGCTCTCGCTCCATTTCTTTGTCATTCAGGCCCCCCTCCCGATCCGGTGCGCGGCGGCAGCAGGCGTTCGATTATTTAGATATGCAGATGACTCAAGACCTCGTGTGCATCCCCCTCTCGCCTTGGGCCCGCGCGCATCTCATATCTCTCTACACCTATGCTGCGTACGGGGTTGGCCCTTCCACGAAGGGCAGCGGCGGCAGCAGCTCATTGTCGTCCGGCATCGCGAGAAATTTGCATGTCGACGCGTGCGCCTACAGAGGGGGAGAGAGGGAGGGAGAGGGGCTTCGATTGGCTTAAAGGCCTTTTTCAGCCCGCGGTTTTGTTCGGGCTTTTTGTAGGAGGGAGAGAGAGAGAGAGAGAGAGAGAGAGAGAGAGAGAGAGAGAGAGCGAGCTTGTCGCCATGGGCTCAAGCCCGATGCTCACTTGGGTGTTTGCGCTGCTGGGATATATTATGTCGGCTGGGAGAATTCGACGCTTCGCCGATGGAGAGGAGTTCGAGTGCGATTTTGGGATTAGGATTTGACGATGAGAACGCTTGTGGCACTGCTGGGTTCGGTGGATTGAAATTTAATCAGTTTTTATTTTTTTTTTATTTTTCGTGTTCTGTTGAAAGGACGCGCATCATTTAAATTAGAAGTAGAACGCGGATAACTGAATCTCACTAAATAACGAGTGAATAGTGCCAGAAATTGAATCACCTATTATTTAAATGTAACTTACGTCAGAATAGAATAACTGGGCTTCAACGTATTTTTATTGGTCGACTATTGTATTACCGTATAATTTCTATTCTTTTATTGCATTGCAACCAGCATTAATAATGGCGATGATGCATTTCCAATGCCGAATGCAATCCTTTGTGCGTCTCTTAATGTATATCTCATCGTTTAAAGTCTTTATATTAAACTTGCTTTACAGATAGAAGAATATCCAGCAGATCAAGAGAAGAGAAATTACAACTTACACCAAAATCGCGAAATCCAAAAGCAACTCCTCGAAGGATCTCGAAAGAAAAGCCGCGCAACACCCACCGCCTCGCGTTTTCTGCGCGTCGAGGCTGCGAAAAAAAAAAAGTCGATCTCCCGCCAGGCGGCGAAACAAGCGCACACCGCTCGTGTCGTCGGCACACACTCCGCGGCGTTCAATCCTTATATGCATCCCCGGCCGCTCGTCAGCGGTCAATGTAACGCTTACGGTAGGCGCTGTGGAAGTGATTCCCGGTGATTTATCGACACCGCCACCCCAAAGCGAGAGCTCCGAATTTGCATAGTCGTTTGCGCTCCTCTCTCTCTCTCGCTCGCTCCCTCGTTAGTTCTCTCGCTCGGCGCCGCACGAAAGCATATTACTCCCGGATCAATTTCGCGGCATTGTCCTTACGGCCTCTGATTGCGGGCCTCTCGCTCGTCGGCTCTTCTTTTTTTTCTTTTCCAGAGGACAGGAGAAGATGGGCATCCGAGATGCAGAGCGCGCGCCGCTTAACCTGCTCGTCACGTTTTCGTGCGACTGCGTTAAATCTCCCGGAGTTGCTGCTGCTGCTGCTACCGTTGGGCGAGGAGACCCGCCGCGAGGAGCTGCTACCGGGCTTGGAAATGCCTGCAGTTTTGTCTCTTTAGGTGTTGGCCGGGGCATAAAGTATGCGCCGGACGCTCTCCTCCACCTTTTTCACGGGTTTCGTAATGGGCGAGACTCCGTTTCTGGAATCGCTGCCGTTCTTCTCTTGCCGACTTGTGCCTCTCTTTTTTCAGATGTCACGAAACTTTTAATTACAATTATCGTGAATTTTTATTATTATTGTTATTACCTTTTAAATCTGATCTGTTTGCATAAAAGAGGTAAGAATTAGCTTGGCGTCTGCATAAATTACTAGTCGAATCGTCAATTATCATAAAAATCATAAGTGCAGTAAAAATTAGTCCCCCCCGACAAAAGAGGCCCACTTAGCCGTCCGAAACGGGCGCATAAAAAGCACTCCCGAAATCCCAGAAATTATTGCACACACACACCGAGCCGACAAATGCGCCAACATCCAATCCAGCTTGTAAACACAGCATAATTCCAATGAAAGCTCGCCATAAAATCCGTCGGCTCTCCCGCCGCCCAATCAGCGCCTCCTCCCTCCCTCCTAATTCAATTAGAGTCGCGGTAGCGCAGGGCTCTCCTCCTCGTCAGCGCAACACGCGGCTTAATTGCGACGCGCGGGCGATCGTCGATCTCGGCGCGCGCACGCGCCTCCGAAAATCAGGCCGCGCGGTATAATAGAATAGCCCCGAAAACCACGGCGACTCCAATTAGCCTCCGGCGAGTCGATATCCCTCGTTAGCGCGCGGCGCTCCCCGGGGGGGGGGGGGGAGAAAAAAGGTGGTCCCGCTTTTTTCGTAGCGGAAACGTGAGGAGGGAGCCAGAGGAGGGAATCGAGATAGAGTTGTTGTTCCGCGACGAGTCTCCTCTCCTCGCTCTTGTATGTATTCCGACGCGGCTGCGCGGGTTTTTTTTGCCGCGGCTTGCGTAAGAGGTGGAGAGACGACGACGATCGGCGCTCGAGTGGGCCGAATTGCCGATCGGGGAAAGGAATTGACTTAATTTTCGGGATTCTGCTTGGCTTCTTTTCTTTTGGATGGGAGTTGAATTAAAGATGCGGGGATTTTTGTGCGGGTTAGCGGTTTAATCGACGGTCATTGGAGGCTAATTTTTGTCAATTATTGGCAATTTGTTGGTGTGCTTTGAAATTCATTTTTTTCAATCGTTCGCTGCAGACGGTAAACCGATGTTTTCTTAAATAATTCCAATCCGAGAGCGAAAGCAATTAACTTGTTGCGTCACGAGAAATTGCTTTTCTATTTCGTTTACCCTACAAGCTCGAACTTTTAAAGAGAATTTCATGACATAAGGCACACTTCAATTTTTCTTATTTATCGCCTGTCCTAATTCACGAAGCTGATTACAAAACGATCGTTATTAAGATTCGAGAAAATAAAAATACAGATTGCATTGTTAGGCTACGCTCTGAGAACGCGGCGGGACTACGTCAGAGACTCGAAGAAAATGACTGTCAAACCACTCCGGCCGACTTCTCGATAATTTTATTTATGAATTTAATTTCATAACCCAACAGATCGGATGATTCATTCGGGATTCTAGAGTGATTTGCGATTTTCGGGGATATACGCTCCCGCGATCACAATGGATTTTTATTTAAAAAGCCCATCGCCGCGCCGCGGTTTCTGATACTTTTTTTTTATCGCCTCGGCCTCTCTCGATAAAGATCAATCCTTTCATTATACTCGCGAGAAGCTAAGCTCCGAGCAATAATCGAATAATTACTCGCGGCGCTCGTCGGAGAGTCGTGAATATATATATATATATATATATAACCCTTTGTCGAAGATTATAAACCGGCGGCGGCGCGGGCATTTTTTCCGGCGTTTTGCGTCAGCATTAAAATCGGCCGTCATTTATTCCTTATAAATTTCCGCGCCGATATGTTTACGATAGGGGCCTTATCTCCGAGTTTCCTGATCGGCCACAATGGCACAGATAATAATAGGAATAAAAGAAGCCCTCCAAAAAAAGCAGCCGAAGACAATAATTTCCTGGAAAGCGAACGAGCGAGGCTCTCCTCTCGGGTCATTATACTCGCGTTTTAATAACGTCGAATCGGCCCTTTGCCGGCCGATCTTTTCCCTCGTGAAAAGTGATATACAACATGCCGTTCATTAAAAACACTTATGCGCCGTAAATAATAAAAATATATATTTCTAAACGAGCGCCGCGGCCGTCTGAAAATGGAATACCAGGCGCGCGGCGGCGCGCGTATAACTCACTCGTTAAAAGCGCAAAACGGAAAAGTATAATATATGCCCGTATATACGCTTTCCATAAAATTCCTCCTTCCTCCCCTCCAAGCGCGGCGGGCTTTCGAGCCCCTCGGAACTTGCCATTTAAACGTCATTAATAACAGGATGACTCTAAACTGCGCCGCCGCCGAGTATTATGCTTGCGCCGAGGGAGAGAGAGAGAAAGAGAGAGAGCCTCGACGAAAAAGGACGAAAAGCTGCGCGCCGAAGAGAAGAATAAACCCCGAGCAGGCATTGATCCTTCCCGGGCAAAGGAGCTATTCTTGTAGATTTCGAAAAATCGCCAGCGGGAGAAAAGGATTTCTTAGCCGGAATCAATCACGGTTACCGCGTCTTGCTTCCAACATTCTATTTAAAAAAGTCTAAAATAATGACTTGACTGATGCATATATAAATAATGAAAAGTTCCTTTTTATCCAGTACAAGTGAACTACTCTCATTCCCAAATTATCAAGTTTTAAAATCTATTTTAAATATGCAAAGGCAAACAAAGACCATTTAAATACTCACATTTCCTACCGCAGACCTACAATCCCTCGTTGCATTAGCAATAATTAAACTCCTCCTCGGCCGCCTCTGCCATTACATATAAAAAGATCAGCTAGCTTGGCAAATAACTCAATTATTTTCAGCGCGCATATACACCTCCGTCGACTCCCCCCCTCACCCGGAGCGCGCCCGCAATATTACATCCCAGCGGAGAGAGAGGGAGCCGAGGAGGAGAGGCACGGGGAGAGGCTCGCTAGGTCAGAAGACGCCACACGCATGCGAGATAAAGCCTCGGACATATATTCCATATCCGCGCGCGTATATTACTTTGATATGCGCGAGAGCGCCGTTTCGCGTGCGCGTGTGTTCCATTGTCAAGCTGGGGAACGAACGTCGGGAGAGAGAGAGAGAAAGAGAGAGAGAGAGAGAGAGGTCGGATAAGGTGGTAAGCTACACGCGCGTAGAGGCGAGCGTCAGCGGAGGAGCAGTCCATCGGGTGCAAAGGCTGCGAAATAATATTCGCGCCGATGGTTTAATTGCCCGCGCGCCGCGTGACGCGCGACTGGCCAACGCCGCGAGTCGGCGAGGCGAGCTGCCGGGAGCTTCCTTGAGAATCTTAATCGTGCTCGATGAGCGCGGGGAGGAAGCGCCTCTGGAATTCAAATTTGGGTACGCGTCGCGCACGTTTGTAGTTTATTGCGACGCGCGGATATTTAATTCACAATGATTGAAGAAAGCCGCACCTTTAATAAAAAGCAAACAAACGAACGAACAATACGCATAGCATAAACTTTTGCGGAAGTCCGAACGAGCCGCACTACCTCGCAAACCGAACATTATCCAAGTCCACAATTCTATCACCCGGTTGCATCTCCATCTGCGGCCCCTTATCACCTCGTAATCTGCCGATTGCCCGGCTCTCGCAGTGGACCATCCTCTCTCCGGCAGCAAATCTATAAGCGAACCAACAAAACGTCCTCGGCCGCGCGCCACCCCCTCCTGGAAAAGGGCCGCGGAGCGGCGGCGGCGGCGGCGGCGGCCCTCTTTCCGCAAAGGCCCGGCAGTCCCGCGAGGAGGGCGAAAGGAGCAAATAAAGATCGAGCGAGATAGAGAAATATAGGCGATACGCGCTCGCTCCGGAGCCCGAGGCCAAGGAAACCCGTATATGCGCAGGCGAGGCATCGCTTAACGATCCCCGAGCGCGCGCGCGGCGCGGCATGCCCTCGGAAAACAATAAGCAAGCGAGATCCCCTCGATTAATGGCCGTGAAATTTCCATACGGCCGCCGCCGCCGCCGCAGTCGAGGGCGGTTTGACATTTTTATCGAAAGTGCAACCGGTTTCACCTGCGAGCTCCGAGAGAGAGAGAGAGAGAGAGGAGAGGCGCGGAGCGATTTTCGAGCCGAGGGGGAGGGGGAGAGTTTATTGGCGGAGTTGTGGGTGGTGGATCTGGAAAGCTGGATTTCTTACATATTTGCGGAGGTAATGAGATAAGGGCCTCTTTATTCGAGGTAATGATAGAGTCGAGCCATTTAATTAGCGAGCCTTTGGTTTATTAGGAGGTTTAGGCTCGGAGGTAGTATTTCACGGTATCGAAGAACGTTACCTCGGATCTGGGGATAAATATTGGAGATGATATATTTCGGAATGCGTAATGAGCTGAAGTCAAAGTACTGAGAGCCAAGCCAATTTTCAAGATAAATCGATTAATTAGCGAAGTAAATTTTTATTAACGATAATTAAAAAGATTTTTTTCATTTAAATTCAGCAGTCTTAATTATCGGCGGGTTGATTATCAAGTATTAAGCATCGCAGCGACGGACAGCCGAATTCGAAACTCTTAATACGTCTGTCGGGACCCAGAGATGGAACCGGCGATTTTTATTATTTACAGTCAATGATATTCGAGAAAATTCTCGCGAACGTTAAAAACTGCAGTTATTCGAGGGCATTAAAATATATCAGACTTATTCCCGTCTTGTAAATAGTCGTGTACGTCGGAGCGCGGCCCGAGGCGATCATACGCCCGAGCCTCGCGAATGCAGGATCGTGACAGCTTTAGCGTCCGTTGGAAAGATTTTCATTTAATCGCCATTTCAATGTACTGCAAGTGCAAAAGTACACTTATTACGGCTTTTAATAGCACAATTATTGCCGTCAAACAGTGAGTGCGCCCTTTATGCCTGTTTCATTTTTTTTTTACGACGGCGCGCGGCTCAAAGTGATATTTTAGCGGGGTAATTGAAAAGTGCCACAATTTTAATGTATTCCGCCCGAAAAAAAACGCTAATAACAGGCGGAAAAGGGATCGGGAAGGTTTTCGCTGCGATGTGACGAGTGATATTTTTGCGCTAATTGCTGTTAAACGCCACGGGAAGGTAAAAGTAAAATTTCACGAAGGCGTAACTAATTGCTCCATACCGCAAAAGCCTCGACTATTTTTAAACACCTTCTTTTGCGCGTCTTGTGGAAATACGTAAACGTAATTTCAGTTAACATTGTTTTGACGGCAAACTCGATCCGAAATCCCCAAGCACGTCAACCTAACCAATTTCCAAAAAGCCGGCCAGCTTCGAGCCAGCTAGGAAAATTCCAGCCTCCGCTGATCGCATTTTAACAACCCGGTCCCCGGCTCCGATCGTCAATGAAACGCAAATTCATCCCCAATCATCGCAATCGTTCAACGCAGCAAACTTTCCGGAAAACCCGCGGCAAAATCCCCGAACACCAGCCAGGCCGCGGCCGGCCGCCCAATTAAAAGCGCGCATTCCGCGGCCTTTCCGAGAAAGCGGCTCGCGATTTGACGGGTGGAGAGGGAGGGGGGGACATGCGCCGCTTGCATTCCCGCTCGCTCCTCGCGACATGTGTGTCATTCAAAACGTGAGCCGCCTGCTTATTGGGCTCTCCTCCGCCCCGGACGATCGGAGCGCGCGCTTTATTAAAATATAAATTCCGGCCGATCGGTAATTAACGGAGCGTGTGGGTTTTGCGCCGACGAGCGTTCAATTAAGGCGGCTGGTGATAAATTGGGGCGGCCGATGGATTTTTGCCGGTCGATCGAGAGGAGCTTTTTTTTGGGGGGGAGGTTCGTTTTTGGGAGAGACGGCAAGTGTGAGGGTTTATTGTTTAATTTTGTTAGGAAAATTGTGTTTGAGCGATGGGAGGCGAACGAGTTGGGTTGTCACCGGCTAGCGACGAACTAATTGTATTATATAATATATTGGCTGTACTAAATTTTATATCATTCAATTAAGCGTCAATAAATCAATAATATTCTTGCGCGACTAATAAATACTTCACCCACTTTTTAAATTCCTGCAATTTTTCTCGCAACCGCGTTCGAAAGAAATCTTCCGCGCCTTTCTTGAAAAGCCATAATCTTCTCAACACTTCTACCCCATTGTTACTATTTTTCGAAATCCGCGAAGATGTTAAGCAACCCTCGGCAATCTCTAAGCACTAATCTCCAAAACTATGCGAACCACTCAATCTCGCCGCGAAAACAGCACAATGCGCCTCGAGCTCGCGAGAGAGCCAGGAACATTTTGAAAATCAACAGCGCGACACATAATAACGCTCGGCCGAGTGGATTACAGCGCGTGTCGCGCGTCACCGCACACAGACGCCGTGCACAATGAAGGATATAGAGGCGAGTCTGCGTTTTCCATACATTCCTGTCTCTCTCTCTCTCTGTCTTGCTTGCGGTCGCTCGCTGCACTGCCATTTAAGAATTTCTTGCGACGCGCGGAGCGATGCAGAATGACGGCGAGCATTTTAATTTTCTTTTGTCTCCCTCCTTTCCGCCCCGCCGACGTCTCCCTCTTTTCTCTTTCGCGCTATTTTTTGCGAGTAAGACTCGCCGATTGATATGTACGCCATTATTCTGCCGGTGTATAAAGAGGACGATAAGGCGTTTTGACAAGGTTTGCATTTTTTATGGGAGTCGCGCCGCGGAATATTTCGATTGGAAAATTTTTCTTCTCTCGTCGGCCGAGTCAAGAGCACTCGTTTTTTACGATGTGGATGTATTATCGGCGAGTTTTATCGTCGATAATAAATATAATGTTGGAAATGCGTAAAAAGGGAATTGCAGATTTTTAGCGAAACGATATATTATCGAGGAATAATGATTGATTCAGAGGGAATTGCAAGCCGTGTCTTAATCTAGAAATCGCTAAATCTTTTGGAGGAGATTAAAATTCGATCCGATAAAAATGTGCGCGCAAAATCACTCGAATATCGCAGAAAATATCTGGGAATTTTTTCAAAAATAAGCTCGCGATCGTCGCCATCGGCACAGTCACCGCTAAATTTACGTATTTTTCCCGCAGATTAAATCTCGATCGTCGCGTTTCAATAATTAATCAAAAGACTCTTCGTATCTACGCGCGTAAAGCAAAACTTTCCAATAAATAAGCAGATCGAAATCGAGCGCGCGCGTCCCGCAAAAAGTCGCGAGGAGTCGGCAGCTCGCTCTCCAGCGGCGAGTCTAGCCGCGGTCTGCTCGCCACCGGCGTCCCATTCATGAAGAAACGCAAGCGTGGCCCGTAAGTTACGCGTACGCGGAGGCTATATTTAAGCCGCAGACTGACGGGACAGGAAGGCGAGTCGACGTGCTCGTCACCTCTCTCCCTCTCTCTCTCCGTCTCGCAGCTCCGCGGCTGAATACGATATATTTGTGAAAAATTTTTCCCAGCGTCTTGGAGTTACGCAGATCGCGCGGCAGACGGGTTCCGAGCTCTCTCTATCTCTCTCTCTCTCTCGCTGGTAACAGATGTACGTGCGCACATTTGCGCCGAGAGAGGAGCTTCATGTGCGCGATGAGTCGAGTCTCGTTAGAATTTTCGCTCGATTTATGGGGCTTTCTTTCGCTTTTTTTTTAACCGCTTCTTTCGCTGATTTGCCGCGGAAAAGGAGGCTCTGCCAGCCGGCGGTTCGGAACTTTTTCTGCGCGCGAGTTTCTTTTTTTAATTGTAACTATATGTGTATATGAAATACCGAAGAATTTTTTAACCGAAGCGAAAGGGAGTACCGCTTTTCGGCCTTTTGATTCTATTCTCTCGCAAAAATAACCAGGAAGTGAAAACGCACGGAAAACTGCCGACCTTTTTACCGCCACCAACAACGAGCAGTAATTGTTTGAACAGTTTCTCCGTCTTTGAATATTCATTTTACTATATGCAGGAAAATTGTTCAGATTAACGGTAATATCGCGCCGAGGAACCCACTTTACATAACGCCCGCCGTTCGACCAACGTATCATTACGTTTTATTTGACTACCGTAATCCCGCCGTGTTCCAGAAACATTATCCGTCCGTACGTATCCCCCGTACTTTCCCCCGAACCGAGGCACGTAAACCATTCCCTCGGCAATCTAAGCCCGAGAAGAAAGCTTCGAATCAGCGCCGATATTGCCGCGGAATCGATCATCATCCGAATCGATCGCGCCGAGCCTGAACTCCAGCCGCGATCGGTAGCCGGGAGATCGCGCTGTGTGTGTGTGTGTGTGTGCGCGCGCGCGTTGCGCAACTCGAGTCCGCGGCGCTCTGCATGCGGCTCGCAGAGAAGAATGTCTCCCGCGAGCCGCTAATCGTCCCATTGTGGAGTTTCCCCTTTGTTCGCGGCGCTCCGCGACGCCGGGCGCGGGTGAAAGCCGAGGACTCTTAATAGACCATTCTGGACTGGCCGCTCGGCCGGTTATTACACGGCTAAGTGAAAAGGAAATGGAAACGATCGCCGGTGTGGGAGCTCGCGCCGGTCGATGGCGCTTTTTTTCGAGAGAGAGAGAGGATATGTATTTTTCGAGTGCCGACGCGGACTATTTTTAGCCGCCGGCGCCTGGCTTTCTTGATTGGATAACTTTTAAGAAAAAGTGCGACTGATAAACTGTATGTTTCTTTATACAGATGGATTAGATGCTTGAATTTATTGATGTTCTATTTAAATTACAACATTCTTTTGTGAATAAAACATTTTATTCTAAGATAAACTTGCATAAAATGAACTCGTGAAAAACACTTAGCTTTCAAGCAAGTTGGTATTTATTTAACGTTATTATTGTAATTCGAAAAGATGTTGATTTAGAGAATTAAATGCCATGTGACTAATCAGGCGAACTCCGTCCACCGCGATATAGATACTATCCACGTGCGCTTTTTTCCATTGAATAACACTTTCCAAGAAAGTCTTTCTTGCACATACGTGATTCACTTGACGCTGGTTAAATATAGTCATAAAAAATTTATTAAGAAGACCAGAGACGTCTGGAGCCGAACGGCAACGAAAGGAGATATGAAGCCAATTAATATTACAAGCAGAGCTGAATGTACAGGAAATTCCTTATAATTCGAATAAATCGAATCAGTTTTATTATTTAAGAAATACCGAGAAATGTTTTTTAATAATCTTAAATAAATGCGAAAAATTGTGAGATAAATTGTTTCTTTCAAGGTAAAAATGTGCAAATATTAATAATAATTACTCTCGCCTGGGCAAAAACATTAAGCTCCGCGGCACGAATTCAATATTTTCATTCGAGCCGTAACATTAAACATTAAAAATGTGTTTTACGTAATATTTTACATGAATTAAATGAATATACAAACAAAGTATCAAGCGCACTGCGATTGCACAATGTTTACGATGCGCACCTACAGCAAAATTATCGAAAATCATGCAATGAACACGATATTTCTTTACGCACGCTGTAAGTACACTTGTATATAGATTTATTGTAAAGTCGTACGGCCAGCTAGCTGCTATCTTTAATATTTTACGCTCGTACGCCGCTGAGATTGACCCAATTTTTCGGACGTATCGCCCGGAGCCGGCAAAAAATCGAGGCGAAATTTAATAAAGTTTTAGTGTGCATGCAGATTTTTTGGCTCCGAGAAATTCGAAAGTAAATTTTCGGATTTAATTATGCTTTCATTACCCCGAATTGCTGTTGTAACCTTTTATTTAAATACTGATTTAAGAAGTCGATCCTCTACCTTAATTTCGCGGGAAAGTTGTTGAATTTTTTTAATTACTTTCGGTCGAAAAAGTACATTATCAGATAATGATCTAAATAGTATTACAGAACAACACGATACAAGCCGTAATCGCACAAAGTATATTTTGTAAATAAAGAACGGCGCTTTCACTTAATTTTACAAATTGTCGATAAAATTTACATGATACTTTTTCCCGATTTTTGTTGATTCTTACATATTTAGAAAAAGAGCAGTTCTACACAAATAAGAATAACAATTCAACTCCGACGGAATCTCACTTCTGCACTCCGCCATTATATTCCGTTTAAACTTACAAATTCGCAAAGAGAAAAGATCGCTCTCCTCTCATTCCCGAGGAGCAAAACGAAGAAAATCGGTCTCGCGCGCATTTCTGCCTGGCGTCTCCCACAAGAGATATACCCAGACTCCCTCTCTCTCTCTCTCTCTCCCTCGCGCATAAGCCCCACATACTCGCATGCACGTACAATACTCGGAGCTCGCGCTGCCGCGCGGGGCCATTGGATTCTCCCGGTCGGAAACCGGTATTGGGGAGGTCGCTCTTAATCTGGCGGCGATTAATAACCGCAGAGCGAATCGCCCAGGCCTCGTAAGTTCTCGCACACGCGCGCGCGCGCGGAACAATCCGCGAGCGCGCCAGGAGCGTAGGCCGCGCTTTCTGATTATTTCCGAGAACTCGTGAGAAAATCCGAAGATTCGCGACGCGTGAGAAGCGACTGTTTTTTCTTCCTTCTCTTGTTTTTTGCCTTTCCGCGCTTTTCTGGGGAATGCGAGCTTATCGTATTGTGTGGGATAGCGAGGGGCTTTGTTTCTTGGATTTTTGTAGTCGCGAGCTTTATGATTGGGTTTTGTTTGCCGGCGTATAATGGCAAATGTCGAGAGGTGGATGCTTGATTTAAGACTAGGAGCGAATCGGCGCGATGAATTGCTCGTGAAAACTTCGGATTTCGTTCCTGAATGTAGAAACGATATTTTGAGAAAGCTTCGCGATGTTTAGGTATTTCACTTTGAATTACTGTAATTAAGTGAATGATAATTTTTCAGTAATAACACGTTTCTAATTACTTCTGACTTAGATTCGCTTATATAAATACGTTTGTAACGTAAAAAAAATCTAAGCTAACTCGACTTATTGTGTACACTAAGTATAGACCTGAAAATATTACTTCGTTTTGGTTGTGCAGTTTCGTATGCGACACAGCCAATCGCTTGAATATGCGACATAACTCCGTACCGTTACTCTGACCTACACAGTAAAAAAAAAACAATGAGCCACTATTCTGTAATGGGTGAATTTTGTGAAACACGTTGCATTTTGAAACCCGATGAAGCTTCAAAACTCAGTTTTCCGTTTAAAGTGCAGATGAAATCCGCAGTTGCACAAGCAAAGCTAATTAGTATTTTTACGGCTCATTGTCGATTCATTTGAAATACTCTATTGAAAAAGTTGAATAATAATTTCATAACGCCGCGTACATTGTGCCGTTGTTTACGAAATTGAAAAATTACACAAATTCGCCGCCGAGTTGCTCAATTTTCGCTCTTCCTCTCCCGTTAACCGAGGACTCTGTCGCATTGTGTTATTAAATTAAATAAAGTACGAGCGAGCTTGTGCAACGTCGAATAATTCCCGAAAAAAAAAGGAAGCCAAACAGAGAGTTCTTCTTTCAAAAGCCGGGGAGGCCCCCGGCCCCCGGGGAACATTAGTCCCATTGTGCGGAGCGCCCGAGGAGAAAGGCTTGTATTTTTCGAGCGTAAGAGGGAGAAACGGCGCAAAAAAAAGGCTTAAGCCGCCCCGAGATTTTAAAATCCCGGGGCCTCCTTTGCGAGCCGCCGGGACAGAAAAGCCGATTTATGGAAGTTCCCCGGTGAATTCGTCATTGTGCGCGCACCTCCGCGCGAGGCTCTTGTAAATTGTCGGCGCTTTATCACCGCGGGAGTTGACTTTTTTCTCTCCTCCGTCGGAAATCGCCGAGGCCCGTTAATCGATGGAGCATTTTTTTTATTGGCACTGACTAAATGCATGAATTTTGATTTTATTGGCGTAGATTAAAGCGCCCTTCATATAGTAATTCGATCACCCTTTCACTCTTTTCACCCTCGTTTTTGCGCTGCATCGCTTTTTTAGGTCTTGAATGTGCGCATGAATGAGTATCGGTTTATATCGGCCATAAATATAGACATTCAAATTGATTTTCTGGGGTTGGAAAGGATTTTTATAGCCCCCGAGCATTATGCGAGCGTAATAGACTTGATAATTCATTTAAATTTAAAGGTTTCGATGAACTCATTTCTATAATTTGAGCGTAACGTTAGGAAAAGTAATTCTTGTATTTACTACGGCGTTATATTTGCTGTAAAGTACTTTTCTGCTTACTTAGAGAAATTCAGGATTTTATTGCACGACTCTATAAAGCATTACCGGTAATATAATAAATAAGAAGACGATATTATATATCTTTTTTAGCATGAATCTTCGCGTAAAAGCTTCGTTATCTAAATGGACGGCTATAAAACCAGTAATATTATAATCTTTTATATAATAAGATAAATTTTATTTAAGAATTCATAATTTATCTCCGCCGCTTCCAAAGCCACTAATCGAATAAATGAATTTCAAAACCAAAGCTCGTTCCAATCGGCTCAACAATATATCTAAAATCTTAAATCAAAAAGCCGCGCATTTTAAAAATCCGACTTTTCACTCTCCTCCCAATTAGCGGACCGATCGAACTTTCGTCATGTCAGGCCAACAAAGCCAAGCTGGTTCGCTATCAATCCGCGCGCGCAGCGCCGCCCTGACCCACAAATCCAATCAGCCCAGCCGAAAGAGGCCCGCCGTAAATTATCCACCGCCCGACCGAGACGCAGCTCGCAAAACAATCGGCGCGAGCGGCTCGTCCGGATTTTCAGCGCGCTCCCCCGCGGTCGCGTTAAGAAAGCGCGCCTCCCGCGCGAGAAACCGGCGCGCGCCCGCTTTAAAAATCGAACCAGAACGCGAGAGAGTCCGGTCCTGTCTCCCCCGCCGCGACGAGAGAGCCGGCCGGGGAAAAACGAGAGCGAGACTCTCGCGGAGCGAAGAATGCGCGAGGGGGGAAGGGGGAGGAGGGAAGGATGCCGCGGAGGAGGGAATCGAGCGTAAGTCGGGAATATACCGCCGCCGCGCGATTGAGGCGAATTGATGTTGATCGAGCCAGCGATTCCAGACTTTGCCTTTTTTTTCTTGTCTTTTTCGCTTACTGAAATTGAGCTTGAGATGCAGACGGGATGTAATGTAGCCGCGTGCGCGATACTGAGCGCGTTTGTTTCGAGAGTCACGATAGTTTTTTTTTTTTTATTAGTTTTTAGCATTTTTTTTATTTATATTGTCATCTTAACTTTGAGCAGTTGGTTGGTTGTTTTTTCCAAATTGCCGGTATTAAACAACGATTGTTTCGTTTTAATGTTATCTAAACGATTTTTTAATGATACTGAAAAAGCCAGTTATAGGTTCCCCCCCCCCCCCAAAAAAAAACTGGCATTAAATGTATTACTTTTCTCGTAAGGCTAGAAAACTGATAAAACATAAATTACGAGCTTTGTTAATTGTTCCTCGAAGTGTGAAAAGATAATGATATATTCCAAGTTCAGCGGCACGCAACTCTCAATTATACATGCAAGATTATCATTCGCCATTATACATACGGTAGGTTGACTTTTAGAAAATCATTCTTTGTTTTTCTTGCACAACCCGGCAGGAGAGCGACGCATACGTATACAAATAACTCGTAAATTCAAATTTTTCCCGACATTTTTCCTCAATCAATCATCCGTCGCCGTCGCTGATTTAAATTCCAGCCATTTGGAAAAATATACTTTCTCGATTGCCATCGAGGATTGTGATTTAACGGACGAGGCCTGACGCATTGCCGGTAACTCGCAATAAAAATTCAGTCCTCCGTCCCGCGGACAGTGTATATACGTGTGCGCATGCGCGACGCTCGGAATTGGCCGCCGTTAAGATGATGGTATTTATCGTCATTTCATGAACAATAAATTTTTTCAGCCGGACTTTTATGAGGAATGTCAGCATAATTCGCCTCGCTCGCTGGGAATGCTGTAAATATCGCGTAGTTCCTTTCGAGAAGCGCAGCATTTCGCTTTTAATGAAAGCGAAAATTCGCGCGCTACGCTGATCAGCGCCTGGGCCTTATTCTGCTAATTGGGCGTCGATAATTGATTTACGGCGTTGTCGGGACTGAGTTTTTGCCGAATCTGTAGCCTTAACGCGAGGAATGTTTTATTTTCGCGCAAAAACATAAACTTTTCAGGTGTAAATTTCAAAATTAACAGGTCTGCACGAATAACAGAATGGAACTTTAAATAAACTTTTGGACTTTGCTTTTTTAATGAATCGTTTCGTAACAAATAAGAAATTATCAGATCTAATAAAGTCGAAAAATAGCCAAAGTGGCCGTAAATTAAACTTTCATGTATCCAGCAGAATAAAATGTGCAACAAATACCTTCATACGGGACCCGTTAAAATTTCTTTACAACGAGAAATCTAGGTTTACAGCAAAACTAAATCCTTCCCCGAACAAACACATTTTACGCAGATTAAAAACAAGTCTCCGCTAACTTACCGGCAGATTATCAAACAATCATCGTTCCGCGCGCAAATCTAATAATACTCGCCGGCCCAGCCAGCTTTATCTCAGCCATTATGCACGCGGATATGAGCATCCAAGCCGCGCACAGCAAACTGGAAACTCCCCTTTCGAAAAAAAAAGAAGCCGCGCAAAATAGTCCACCGCGAAGCGGCTCCGACAGCGAGAGAGAGAGAGAGAGAGAGAGAGAGAGAGTAGAAAGAGACAACCGCGCTCTCGCGAGAGAGCTCTGGTTTCACTGCAGCGGACGCGCGGAACGGTCAAGAACCCAACGCACACACGGAGAGAGCCGCGCGTACGCACACCGCGCCGAGATAGATATATAATAGCCGAGGCTGGGCGAGACTCCTTGTCTCCGGCGCGTTTTTGCGCCTCGCGGAGTTTACGCGAATTCTCCGGGTATGTTTCCTTGATCGATAGTCCGAAGATCGACGATGGAGATACGCTCGAGGGGAGAGAGAGAGAGAGAGAGAGAGGGAGAAAGGAAGAGGACGACAGCCCGTATTTCGCGGATTAATTGATGCTGCGCGTGATTTGTCGCGCTCGGCGACGCTTCGTTTTTGTCTTTTTTTCTTTTTTTAGGAAGCGGAGGAAGTGCCTTTTTGCGCGCGGCCGAGCTTGGAAATGGCTTCATTGTCGACGGGGGAGTCGAGAGGCAGTTTTTTTATTCGAAGCGTTTCAAGCTTCGGGAGTGGATACAGGCGCAGTTATTTTAATTAAAAAGTTTGCTTTTAATTGATGTGTTGACAAGCGAACGTGATCCTGTAGTCACGTTTTCTCGGAGTTGTTTTAAAAAGAAAAAAAAACTGTTATCAATTGCAATTTAATTAAAGTGCTGTGGTTTAAAATTTAGTTTTGCGAGTATACAGAAAATGTAGTTTGTACTTTAGCTGAATAGTAATCGAAAAATTTTTCAAATAATTATATTTTAATAAAATTGCAGTTCGACCGAATATTCTATAAACACGACGTTTAATCTAAAGTGAATGTACCAGAACAAGTATAAACGTTAAAATCCAGGTAAATTAGTAGGCGCGATTAAAACGCGTTATCGAATTCTAATAACATGCTGACCTAAAACATAAATAAACCCATAATCCTTGTAAACATTCAATTTTATCAAATACATATTCCCCCGTAATCTAATAAGCACCTTAGAATTTCCGCGTTTTACCATAAATCTGCATAAAAATCCGCGACAAAAAAAGGCCGCGAGCCGCTTACAGCTCCGGCGATTAAGTCGCCTCTCGCGCGGTTTTTCGCACGAAACCGAGCAAAAAGGGGAGGCGAGAGAGAGAGAGAGAGGCGACGTGTGGCTTCCTTGATCGATAACCGGCGATTCCGGGCGATAGATACGGCCCGTATTTTCACGATTTACTCGGATGTGCGTATAAGTTAATTAAGCGACCTATCAACCGGTTGCCTCGCGGCCGAGAGAAGGCAGTTTGTCAGCCGCGACAAACTTCGGATGTATTTTGAGGATTTACGGCATTTTAAGCGCTCATTGTGGAAATAGCGGGGCACTTGTGAATCGTGCTCGTTGCAAGATAATTGGGATCTTTTGATTTTCGTGCGATTGTTTGTGTACTGAAGCGATGGTTTTTTTTGTAGCAATTGTTTGATTAATATTGAAGTTTTTTAAATAATTGGCCAGATCTGTAAAATAGACTTTGAAATTCAATCTTTAAAAAGGATCTAGAGAAGTAAATCGTAAATAAATTATAAGAATGTTACACTTAATTTAAAAACTGAAACAATGTTTATTGTACGAAAGGGTAATAATTCACGTCGCGCAGGAAAGTGTATATTCTTTAAAACTCGCAGCTTAATTTACATCGTTAGAAGAATTTAAAATCGAAACATTCGAATAGATAATATTGAGATAATTCGAGCGCACAATAGAAGTCTCGAGCGGCTTAATTTTATGCTTTTAAAATTATATTAAACTTTACGACTAATCTAAATATTCAACAGGCCGACTAATATTCCATTAAGCGCGAGCGGCGGACCCGGCAATTTTCCATTTCCCAGCAATTACTTATCTGAATAATTTCAATCTTCAGCACTCCCACACGCACGCGAAAAATGCCCGGAGCATCTGAATCTTCATTTACCTGACAAACCGCCTCTCGCGGGGGACTTACCTTCTCGGCTCTTTCCTTGCCTCCGCTGCTTCTCGGCGTGCGCTTAAATTGGCCGCAGCTTCGCCTGTGCGCGCCTGGAATTGCAGGCTTTTATCGCGGATACAAAGTTTACAGGCATTTTCGAGTTTTCGAATCGGCGTGGCAGAGAGAGAGAGAGCGAGAGAGAGCGAGAGAGAGAGAGAGAGAGGAAGGGGGGGGAGGTAGGGGCAGATTATTTTCGCGGAAGTCCCCCGAAGTGGATATCGAAGCGCGGAATAAGCGCCTTACAAATTGCCACGTCGTGTACGTAATATTATCTCGTTGGATTCCGCCACTGCCTTTTTCGCCTCTTTCGCCTGCTGCTGCTTCGCGCGCGCGAGAGGGAGAGAGAGAGCGCGGGGATTATTTCTCGTTTTACATAGATAGAGTTCGTTTTAAGATAAACTTGTTAATTTCGCGTATCGCGGCACTTTTCTGGAATTTCCGCGATTACTGTCAAATATTCAAATGCTTAGGCCGTAATGATAAAGTTGCGCCGATAGCCGGGTATTAATATCTGAATTGAAAGAGAATGAGGTTATGAATTCTGCTAATTCCGACTACCTGCTTTTTCTGAATATCCTTTCAAAGCTTTATCTGAAATTATCTTACTTTACACGAAATTCATATCTGCGAGCGCAATTAAATTACTGATAAATTTGCTTCGTAAAATATATTTTGCGCCGAGGCAACGGACGACATGTCGATATATTCCGCCGAGTAAAGGTACACGACAAAGGGAGGATTATCGCAGAAAAAAGGCGAAACAAGCGGGAGAGCTCGAATAATAAAGCTATTAAGGAAAGTCTCCTCCCCCGAAAAGCGAATCGTCGTCCAATACATTAATCCGCTCGTGTCCCATTAAAAAGCTCTCGGGGTCCCTTGTAAAACCTCCTCCGCGGCGCTTAATTGCGCCAGAAAGCGCAATTACCCTCAAATGAATATCATTCTCACGAGCGTCAGTCGGCTCGTCCCCCCAGCGGCGCGCGGAAATCCGCGTTCATAAATTCCGCGAGCGAGAGAGAGAGAGAGAGAGAGAAGCGCGCGCAGAGCTCGGCGCGCGAGAGAGCCCGATTTTGACGTCGATAGATCAAAAGCCCGGGCCGCCAATAGAACGGCGAGGTTATCGCGGCATCGCCAGACGTCGAGGTATTAATTATTGGCTTCCATTGTCTCTATTTAGAGGAGGCCGGATAATGGAAGCCCATAAAGAGCACCCAAGATATCCGACAATTTGCTTAGGGCGCCAAGCGACTGGTTCTCTCTCCTTCTCTCCTCTCCCTCTCTCTCTCTCTCTCTCTCTCTCTCTCTCTCTCTCTCTCTCTCTCTCTCTTTGGCTCGTTCGAAGTACTCTCGCGACTTTTCGAGGCTATCGTGACTGGACTCTGGCGAGGAGGGAAAACGAGATCCCGGTTGGAGTCGATCCGAGCCGAACGATAGTTTTGCTATTGCTTTTGTTTGATTTGCTTTATTGTCGGGCACGCGGCTGGAAAATCGCTATTGATTGAGAAATCCTTTATCGAGGCTTGACTGTTATATTTTTTAATGAAGTGCGCTTTGAAAAATATGGCTCGCCGTTCATTACTTTTTTCATTCCGCATGTAGATCGGCGCAATATTTATTATACATCCAATTATAAATTAATGATTGACGTGTCAATTTAAAATGCAAGCCAGCAATCGTCCTTCATACAACTTTCACAGTTTTCTACGTCGAGCCAAAAAGTTCCCTGGAAAATTTAAGCCCGCCGGTTTATCTCCCACTCCTCGGCGCGTAATATCTTTATTACCCGCCTCGAAGCAGATCTCGAGAACAAGAGCTCCCTCGCGAAAAGGAGCAAAGGCAGGGTAATAACCGCGCGTGGGCAGCCGCGACGTCGCCCAGGAGAAACTGTCAGCGGATATCGAGGCGGCCGCCTCTAATTTGTATTCAAAGCCCGTCGAGGCGTGCGCGGCGCGGCGTCGCGGCTCGCTTTTTCGCAAGAATGAAGAAATCCGGCGGCGCGAGCGTCGCCGTCCGCACCTCGGCTCGCCCGAGCATTTGGTTCAAGTGCGCGAGATATCCTATTGCTCCAAATAGCCGCGGGCGCGTATTGATATCCCGGCGGCTCGGCGATTGCGATCTCCCTGTAGAGCCGGGCGTATGCGCGCGCGGATACTCGCTCCGCGACCGGTACAACGCACGCCGGTGATTTTTCACCCGCGTTTCTCCGCTATTTCGCGAAAAATGTTACTTACGAGCGGAGAGAGAGAGAAGGGGGGAGGGCTCGTTATCACGACGCAGAGACAATAAGAGAGATTGGTATCGCGCATTTAGGCAGCGGATTGCCATTAGAATTATGAATTCAGCGAAATGTAAAATATCGTAAATTACGCGGCTTTTACAACGGCATAAATAACGCTTTGAATCTGATAAATTCCTGGGCGAGAAGGGAAAAAGAGAGGGAGAGAGAGAGAGAGAGTGGTAAGGCATGTTAAATTTGAGGCATTCGCGCGCCGGGAAAATTGAAATTTATTAGCTGGGCGGCGAGACATTGTTATTTATATTTTCCATGAGAACGAGGCGAATGGTGCAGAGCGCGACAAGTAAAATGCCATTCCGTAACCTGCAACATAATCTTCTTGTAATTCAGTAAGTTAATTTAGCGAGAGTGACGCGTGACTTTGTATTATAAACTTTTATTAGAAAGCTCGCGCGTTTTACTTATAGTTTCAAAATATTCTTATGTAAAATATGTATTAGTTTCTCTATTACGTATGGCGGAAAACTCTCCTCGAAGGTACAAAACAACTTAATCGATTTCTATCGTTTATCGATTCGCTCGAAAAACGTAGGAATACACTTTTTGAAAAATGGTATATAGTAAATTAATTTTTTAATTTTCTTCAAACGCGTGATAATTTTACACTGTATTCTCTTGTCTTGCTGAACAAACCTTTATCATAAATAAATTGCCAGCGAAGCGTTATTAATCGCGCAATTAATAATAAATCTGAAAATGCAAAGGATTAACGATGCTAAAAGCATTCTTCAAAAGATGACCTAATCAGTATATAATGCATTCAATAGAGTAATCTGATCGTCGTGTTATTCCTTTACCTCGCTTCGTGTACTAAATTAACATCTTTATGTACTGCATAGCTTCGCGGAGTTTACGAGGTCTTTACAAAAAGGGGCACGTAGGCTTTTTCCGTTAATCGACTTTATTAAATAAATCCGAACAACGCACTTTCCAGTCCCCCCTTCCCGCCTTCGTTTTTTCGATTATTATTTCTCGCCCCTCGCTTTTCGCGCAAAAGCGACCGACTTCGTCAAAGTTCCCGATTAAAATGCATCTCAGCCGGCGATCCGTTACCCGCCGCAAATACCAATACGCGAGCCCCGCAAAAGTTTCGTATTTATTTAAGAAAAGCCGCGCGCGACAGCTCCCGTAAAAGCTCGATAACGGAGCGAGGCCGCGTGGAAGCGAGCCGGCATATCAATAACCTCGTGAAAATTGACAACATAACTCCGGCTCGCTCGCGCGCACCGACGAGAGCGAGCACGCACACGCGCAGAGATTGGCGTCTCTCTTCAAACGTGACGTTTCCTTCCTTACCGAGCGGAAGCGGCGGCGCAGCTTTTCTCCGCCATTCCTGCACGTCGTTAAACGAGCATCGAACTTCCGGGGCCCGCTCTCGTCGCTCGTTAAATTCGTGATCGCGCGCCAGGATAAGAAAAAAAAAAGGACGGCCCGTCGGCCGTCCCGGGGCCTTTTAATTCGGGGGCCGCGCGCGCGCGGCGGTGTAACGCCGAATCGGAGCGCCGCGCCGACGCTGCAGCGCCCGCTAATTTATATTGCGCCACGCTCATTTTCTCCTACCGGCTTTCACAAAGTGAAATAAAGTGAAAACAATTGTCCGCGGGCCGCGCCACAGGGCATTAAAAAACTAGCTGCGCCAGAAAACGTGCGCCGGGATCGTTATTGTCGGATAAGTCTAATGGGCTGTGCGTAGCTTCCTCTTTTTACGAACACCGCGGCGCGCGTACGGTACTTTCGGCCTCGTTTACGGAGCGCCACCGCGGTCGTTGCTCGATATGCGGAGGAACGTTTTCTCGAATGCAGATATCTTTTAATATCGGGGGGGGGGGGGGGGGCCCCGCGCGCCGCGAGTATTGTGGCCC
>JAWWEM010000054.1:21147456-21229608 GCA_035582935.1 Ormyrus thymus | reverse complement strand
CCCCCCCCCCCCCCCCCCCCCCCCCCCCCAGCGAGCGCCGCGAGTATTGTGGCCCGATAAAGGCGAGTTTCTCCGATATTTTTACCAGCTTATTCTCCGCGTACGGATGGTAATGATCATTTATCGGGGCTTTGGGAAGTTTACGACTGAAGGTGGCTTTTGATTTTGAAATTACCGCGGCGTTAAATTAATGCCTAACGAAAAGCTTCTTTAAGATTAAGACCCGGGCGAAAGTTCATAAAAAGAAATTGAATACAATGTCAAAGTGAGCGGGCGAAATGATCAAATTTTTAAGAGCAATATAAAAATAATTTCTATCGGCAGCGAACGAAAAAGCTTATGAAAATAATAAACGAATCTCCAGATTTAAAACAAAAGCATTCAATCCGACTCGAGAATCACTTAATTACGATCCCCGGGGAAAAAAGGTCGAAAAAAGCAGGAATCAGCATTCAATCAAGTCCGACATCGCGGCTCGGGCAAAAAGCACAATTCCATACTTGTCCATCGGTCAACGAGACAATATTAATGAGGCAGGGGAGCAGCGGACAAAGGAATTCGTCGCGGCAATTCGCTCGTCGGGCCGATCTACGCGGGCAATTAATTACCCCTCGATATTCCCTTCCGAGAAGCTGCCCCGGCAGCTCTCCGCTCTCGTGTTTTATAATGCCGAGAGAAAGAGAGCGAGAGAGAGAGGCGCGTCGCGTATGCAGAGGCTGCGCCGGGGCGCGGACACGAGAGGCTCTCCGCGCGTATGACGGAACACTCTCAGGCCGATCGCGTTTCAAACCGCAGTGGGACTTTAAACTGGGAAGAGGACGAGAGCGCGACGCGTTGTGCATAATCGGGAGAAACTGCACTGGCGGCGCGCGAGAACCGGGAATCGCGGAGAGAGAGAGAGAGAGAGAGAGAGAGAGAGAGACGATTCCTGCTTGGAAATTCTAGATTCGAGCTTGAAAAATGATGGGCTCTCGGGCTGTGTACGCTTCGCCGAGCTCGATTTGTGGTTTTTCGCACTTTGACTCGCGTTCCTCTGGAATAGGAATTCGAGTTTTGGTGTATTATGCATTATGTAATATAAATTTATCGTATTTTATTAATCTTGCAAGAAGTACTAATATTAACGCATTATATGATACATAAGAGATCATTGAGAAGCTCTTTTTGCAAAAAAAAGCATTGTCCTCTGAAATGTCATTATTACAAAACCAATTAAATTACATCCTGGTAGAAATGCCAACGAGTTTCTATACAGTTTCGACATCACCTACTATACAGACAGCATACATTTCCATAGGTAATTTTAACAATACATCGCACATCGATCAATAAAAACTACCTAGCAAGACACAAAGCTACCTTGCCCCAGGAAGCAAAAAAAATAAGTCAGCTCCACCAATCCCGACTCGACTCCCCGAGCCGCGCGACTTTTGGGTCGATAAACGCATTTCCCTTCCCACAAGCTGCACAATCGCCGTCGTCCTCGTCGCCTCTTTCCGTTGTTATTCCGCGGAGGGCCTCTGCGCGCCTCCCGAGCGACACGTCCGCGCGGTATCCGGCCTCGTACGTGACGTCATACATACGCCCGGGCGATGTACCGCTGCTGCCTCTTCCTCGTACTCCGATGCGCCGAGCCGATAAATCGCTCGGTCGCGCCTCTTATTGGGGGAGCCGAATTCGCGGCGCTCGCCTCGACGCCGAGCGAGAAACGCGCGCCGCCGCCGCCGCCGAGACCGGCGCGGGTAATGGCCTGGGGAATGCAGGACGGTAGCTGGGAGGGGTCGCGTTCTACGTTCTCGTGGAATTTCTCGGATTCTGGAATGCCGTTGAGAGTAGCGCTGCGCGGAGTGGCTTGATTAATTGGCTGGAAGGTAATTGATATGAGAGGTTATTTGTCGCTCCGAGATTTCAGATAAGAGGGCTTTCGGCGGGCTTTCGGTTTATTGAGAAACGCCTTGGAGTTATTGGGTATTTATTGCTTTTGCGATATATCTCTGGGCGCAGATTGAAATCGAAACACTTTTACCAGTTGAGATTTTTCATTGAAATCTGAGCTATGTACTGTTTAGATGATAAGCTGCGTTTCTCGCTCAGCTCGCAATAATTAATTATCCAAAGAGTTTTCCACGAAGCTAAGCTTTCTATAAAAACCCCCGACCCTCGTGGAAAGAAAGCTCCTCCAATCCAGTCCGCAAGCCCGTCCCTCTCCCTCGCCTCGGCGAACCCTCCTCCGGCGCAGCATCCCCATTGGTCCTCGGTCCACCCTCGCGAGAGATTCGCGCCTGCGCCCCTTCGTTTCCCGCGCTCTCGCGGAAGCTCCAGCACCGCGGTTCGCCGGAATCTGCGGCGAATCGCGTCCGCGACCGTCGCGCGCCTCGAGTCTGCGCTCTCTCTCTTTCTCTCTCTCTCTCACCCTCGACCGAGGGGGCGAAGGAGGCGTTGCCCGGTACCCCAACTCCACCCCCGCCCCCTCATCCGTCGCGGGGCGTGGGTGCGAAACGACGCTTTTTATCCGCGGGTCGAGATAAGCCGCTCGCGTGTCGTCGCCCCTGAGCGGAAGAGATGAGGAGAAGGCGGATTTGATGGCTTTTTTTTAGGGGTTGGAAGGCGGGTGGGAAGGTGGCGGATGGAAGTGGAAGAGAGTTAAGGGTTTTCTTTTCGAATTTGGAAGAGGAGGAATTTTAGGGAAATGGGATAGTTCTGCGAATGTTGTTTTAATTTGTTATTTGTAATAAATGTAATGTAAGCAGTTGCCAAAAAAAGATAAGGTAAGTGTTATAAAATGAAATAAATTATAATCAGCTTAAGAAAATCCAAAACAAGCCTAATTCATTTTCAGATTTTGTTTTAAATCAACATTGCACGCGAAATATTAAATCGACGTATTAAATCCCTTCTAAATCTAAGGTGCAGGACTGAAATAACAATTAATCATAAACCAGCCCAAGTCAAATTCCACCTCGCCTCCTCCGGCTCCCGAAATCCATGCCGGAAAACTCGGGCAGCCCGCAGCCACGTCCTCGCCGCTGAAATTATGCAAATGCAGCCGGAGCAAGCCCGCCTCGGCGCCGGCGTCCCCCGAGTATATCAAAATTCCGAATAATGTCGCGGGTAGCCGAAGGTGGCGCTTTTTGCCGTTATCGGGAGGAAGCTCCAGCCGCCTCGGTGTCGTCGGCAGCGACGCTGTTTTCTGGTTCCGCCCCAACGGCGTTCCGATTATACAGATATTCAAATGAGCGGCCTGGCCGCAACAGTTACGTATCATCGAATTATTCTAATTTTCCGCGGCAAAACACACTCGACGAAGTTTTCCCGGGCCGCCGGCGGGAGTCGGGGAGCCCCTTAGTTCTTTGAGCTTTTGGACGCCAAGGGGTGAGACTTTTGCTCCGGCTAAGTGGCGCGGGCCTGTCGAGATCAGACGCGCGCCGGAATATCTCTCGGAGCTTCTTTTGGCAATTAGGTCGCTGTGGACAAAAATTGAGAGTTTTGATTGATCGAGGCTGCTTGCTTGCCGTCGTGGGTTTACCGGTTTTTTCGTGGCTTTCCGGCCGGGGGAGCTCAACATTTATAAAGTTTTTCTTTTACGTTTCGGATTTTTCAGGTTTTAAACAAATTTTAGTAAAAGTTTCAAGTTGCTCTACGAAAATAGTATAAAACGTCAAATAAACTAAATTATTTAGATCTATTAAGTTCTATTTCTCGGAAGAATTTTAAACTTCTCTAAAGATAGCTTTAGTATTTTTGTACTAAATGTTAACCCGCAGCAAATTTCGCATTGTTTCTATGATTTACGGGCCGTAAAGCAAACTTTCCATATTTACGTAAATCAGTCCGCCAATAAACCCGAATATTTCAGTTAATTACGTGGGCAATCAATCCTCGGGGTCAATAAAAAAGCCCTCGCAATCTGCCGCATTCTTGATCCTCCTTCTCCTCCTCCCCCGCAACAAAGTGAAAAAGGGCCCGGGCCCGAAAACCGCCAAAGTTATAAATTACACATATACGTAAAAACCAATAAAAAAGGCCTCTCTCTCTCTCCGCTCTCCCTCGGTGCACCTTTCGCGCGCGAGATCCGGAGCCAAAAGAGAGCAGCGCGAGGAATTAGCTTTTAAAAGCGCGTATGATTGATTTACGGTGAAAATAATTATTATTTCGCGAAAGCGTTTGTTTGCTGCCTCTCTCTCACTCTCTCTCTCTCTCCCTCTCTTTCTGGTCGGGTAAAAAAGTATAAAATCAATTTTTCGGGATAGCAAAGGCGTGTTCTTTCTCACGACAGACGGCAGCGAGAGAGCAGCCACAAGGCTTTCGAAAAGACAGACGATGAAAAAGGCGGCGCTGCCGGGAGAAAAAGACAGCCGATAAAACCAAAGCCATTGTACCCCCTTATGCACGCTCCTTCTCTCTCTCCCTCTCTCTCTCTCTCTCTCTCTCTCTCTCTCTCTCTCTCTCTCTCTCTCTCTCTCTCTCTCTCTCTCTCTCTCTCTCCGGCGTGTGTGCCTGGGTAAGGAATTCATCAGCTAAAGGCTGGCAAACGTGCAGCACCATAAAACCAAGTGATTTACTCCGACACTTTATGGGTCCCGGAGAGCAGACGCGCGCACGAGGAGAGAAGCGAGCGCTCGAGTTTGCGCGGATTTTTCGATGATTTTCAAAGATCCCTCGCAGCTTCTATCTCGTTACGTCTCGCGCGGACGAGCCTCCTTCTTCCCCCCCCCCTTCTCTTCTTTTTTCTTCTCCCTTTACCTCCGGCAGGCCAGCTCTCTCGTTTGTACGACTGGCTATGATACTACACCTATGGCTTTTTGCCCGAGCGGCCCGGACGTATATATTTTCGCTCCGGGCGAAGCGCGCGGAAAAATCCGTTTCATTACCCACATAAACGAGAGAGAGAGAGAGAGAGAGAGCGAGCAGCGACTCCGCAGCCCGAAGGGGCTTTACGCGTGGCCCATTGTTTTTTTAGAGGATTATATTGTTTCGAGGATTGCTTAGTGATTGCGATTAATTCTTTAGTGTTGCGGGAAGGGGCCTTTTACGAGGTGTCCGCGCCGAGCGGAATGTGGATAAAATAGTGTAATGAGCAATAGTAAATTAAACAAAGGGCTCTGGATTTCCTTCCTTTTTTCGGCGACGGGGATTAAGACGTTTATTGAAACCATAAAGCTACATCATTGCGATCGGGATTTTATTCGCGGGTCTCGAGGGATAATGCGCGCGGTGGGTTTCGATTTTTCTGCCGCGGAGGACGCATAATGAATTTTAATATTAGAATGTAAAAGTCAGTGGTTTCGAAATAGCGAAGGATAATTGTAATTTATGAAAGGTATTTATAAACGGCAAAGATAAACGGAGCGGAGCGGTGCATTCCGTTAAATTAAAAATAAAGGAAGAAATCATTAGGCGGGCGAGCTGCGAGTGCAGATAGCGTAATTGATAATTTAGAAGCGGCGCTGCTTGTAAATATTGATGTACTCCTATTAATTGGTAACGGCACATCGATAAAAATCAGTCGTACATGCTAGTATTTATTGGCGATTTGTCATGTTAGCGCGCTCGTGTGAATAAGACTTTTGATTATTTATAGCTTCTCCGCGTGCTCTTATTTCGCGCGTATAGAAATCGCCACGAAAAATGTTTCGTCCGAGTGCGAAATGAAATGTCTTACCGATCAAAGTAAAATAATTTCGTTTCGATGCATTAAAAAATTGAAAAAATACACCCCTCGCGTCATCCGATATCCTCTCTCCTTCCCACCCTCCTCGTAAACTATACATCTCCCAAAGCCAGCCGTCGATATCCCCGAAACGGTGAAAAAAGCCAGGTTCTTTTTCAAAGAGGAAAAAATCCCTCGCCACTAAATCAACCGATCGCCGGGCTAATTGGCCGCGGATCGACGGTCAACCCCGCCTGTCAAAATATTGGCCGCAACCCCCGGTGCGAGAGAAAGAGGCGTCGGGCAGTTTACGAGCGCGCGCGCGCGCGAGAGAGAGAGAGAGAGAGAGGGAGAGAGAGATGGAAGGGCAGGCGGCCGGTGCAGCTTTAAGGAGGGTCAGTGTCCAGCGCGTGCGGAGAGAGGAGCCGAAGGATCGACTCGTGCGCCTAGGATACTGTTGGCATTAACAGCTCAATTTCACCCACTGGCGCCCTGTCTATCTTCATCTCGCTAAGGAATCGGAGGGAGGGGAGAGTTTTCGCTCGGCTCTAAGTCTGCTGCGACGCGTTTGCTTTGGGAGGGCTGCGCAGGTGAAGTTGGCGCCGATTCTGTTTGGATGTTTTATTCAATTTATTGCGTGCGATTAAGCTTAGTGTTAAAAATTTTGTCTATTATATAATGATTTAATTAGTTGTGAAAATATATTTGTATTAGTTATGCTCGAGCAAAGTAAAATTAAAACAATTAATATACATTGTAGTTAGTTCTGAAAGAAGATCATCCGCGCCAAGCTATGCAGCAACCGTCGTTTTTCAAAGATTTCCTGCAGAAGCGGAAACGAAGCGATCTGCCGACAACGCTAAAAAAGCCATGCCTCTTAATGTTTTAATCGCGCGTACGTTGGCTCTCTCTCTCTCTCTCTCTCTCTCTCTCTCTCTCTCTCTCCGGCTCTTTCTTTCTCCCAACGGGGCGCTCGACAGGCAGGACGCATCGCCGCCACCGGCGTGTATTATACTCGAAAGAAATCAAAGCCGTAAATTAACGGTACAGAGAAAGAGAGACGGACGGCCGGCCTTTTATTTCCTTCTTCAATCGATCCGACGCTCGGCGACGACGCTCCAGCTCTCGGCCCGGGCGACGCTCAAGTGCCTCGCTGCGTTTTGTCCTCGCCCTGAGAATCGAGTCTCTCTCTCTCTCTCTCTCTCTCTCTCGAGCTTTCGACGCACCTGACGCTCGACGATGAAAGGTGAGAGGGACACGCCGATGGGATGGAGCTGCGCTGCCGTTCGAATTCTTTCGAAGGATATGCTGCTCTTCTAATTGAGGTTTCGGGCTTTTTAGGGAAATTTAAGCGTTTACGGTGAAGATTGAAATTAATATTTTTCAATGTGAAATTAATAATTTTCAGTAAGCAAAATCAATATAATTTACCGTGATTTTTTATAATTGAAACAATTGATAACGTTGGGAATTGAACCAAATGATTGATGAGAATCTACAGGATTCATTTATTTTTCAAAACTCCCCATTGTTCTGTACAAAAGAAGCACGAATAAACACGAATTACACAAAGTTTCCTGTAATTTCGAGAGAGAGATAAATTTTCAAACGAAACTCGGAAAAAAATCGAAAGCATGATTCGCGAGACCTGCATTTGTAAAGCGCTTTGATTCGTGAATAAAGTATTGTTTTCCCATTGCGCGCAATGACAAGTGCGCAGGGTATTATACGTCAATGCGGCGCGGGGAATGCGCGAACTGAAAAGGCCGTCGAGAGAAGATCAAAGTTAACCGCCAAACTCGAAGAAGAAAGAGACTCCAATAGGCCTCTCGCTCTCACAATTACATCTTGCGAAGACAAGATTCCCCGGTAAAATTGTATTGTGTTTACTTTTAATTCGCCGACAGATTGACGTATTATTCAAGCGGGCAAAAATGCGTAAATTGCTTTAACGTTCCGTTTGCCCTTTTTTATGTAGCATTCTTCTATTCCGAAGGTAGGATATTAATCTTTTAAATTAAACGTTTAAATAAAGCTCGAAATCGATTAATTCTCCCAACCTTGAAAATCAATCACATTTATTACATTAGCCGCGGTATACAATAAGCATTCATCACCGTGAGGTCAAGCAAGCTTACGTTTCTCGAATACTAGAAAACGTCAATCCCCTCGAGCACGATTTAAATTACGCGGCAATTAAAAACCCCTCGGCCGACGTTCCCACCTCCCGCGGGCGAAGAGGAGCGGCGCTCACCCGAGCTGCATTATCAGCGCCGAGGCAGTCGAAAACCCCGCTTCCCAAGAGATACTCAACAGAAGCGCGTCTGTTGCGGGAGAGAGGCGAAATTTCGTCGCCTGGACGGAGATAACGGTCGCCCGGGGAAGAAGTAACGAGAGGGATCTCGCGCTGATAAGCGGCCCGCGGCGCGTGTTTACAAAAGGTCGTTGACGCCGGCGGCGAGGCACAGACTCTCTGTGTGTCTGTCCCTCCCTCCCCCCCGCCCCCTCACGTTGCATGTGTCTCTACGTCTTTCTCTCTCTCTCGGGCCGCTTTTACACGCCGTCGCGCGGCACCTTTCGCCTCCGCGCGCTGAGTTACGGCGCGGTGCCGAGTAGCGAATCGAGTGAAGATGTTCTAGTGAGAGTGAAACGTTCGCCTTTTGCTTTTGCCCGCTTGTTTATCTGTTTCGGCTCGGGGTGGGGAGGAATAATAATTGTTTCCACGAATTTTCGAGAGTGGAATGTAAAATTTTTTTCGACTTTTCTGTTATTACGTACTTTTAATCTTGAATATAACGCTTTGATTTATATTTTTACCAAGTAAATGGAATAAAATGAGAAAAAAATAGCCTGCCGACTCCGTCGCGTTGCCCAATCTCGTCATCCAGCGCTAAAAAATATTCTACGCGTCAAAGGCTGAAGCTATAAAAGATTTAACATCCCGACCTTGAATACCGCTAAGCAGTATAACCCTCGAAAAAGAGCCCGCGCGTTTCCTAAACCCTGAAATAGTCGATCCTTCCTCCAGAATTTCAAGTGCACCGCTGGGACAATAAAGATTCGTAACGGTACGCGCGCGCCGGCTCAGGTAAGCGTCCTTTCATCCTCGAATATCCTCGCGAGCCACATCCCTTTTTCCAGCTCTCGGCCGATCATCGGCCGCGGGCACCAGCGACATGCGTCCCGAAACAGTTCAGCTCCTTTTGTCTTTGCCACGAGGACGCGCACAATAGCGGAGAGAGAGCCCGCGCGCGCCTCTCGTTTACGAGGCGAACGTGAACGCCGGCCGCGGGGTCGTAAAGTTTACGATTTCTTTTCGGGCGCGCACACGCTTCGCGCGTCTGCGAGGTTTCGCGAAGTGGGAAACGGCCTTTAAAGGCTTGCCGAACGGCGGCGAGCCGCTGAAATAAACACGGTCATTTCGAGGCTTTCCGCCGAGACTGAATACTATTGACTGCTAAAGTGTGGATTATTTTTGCTGCGGCGCCGGGAGAGTGATTCTTTATGGGATATTTTGTTTTTCACTCGAGAATAACCAGCGAAGGATGTCTGGTTATTTTTTTCTTTGTGCGTTTTAATATTGAGTTTCGTTCAAACGAATGCAAACTTGTTATGAAATGTCAGTAAACATTTGCAATGTTTGAAGAGTAGTGTACTCTAGGTTTCGACAGCATTCCGCAGAAATTTAACCCTGTAATCTCATCATTGCAACACTTAAAAATATCACTTCCGAAGCTTTTACAATTTCATATTATTCTTACATCTTACTTGAAATTATTGCAACCGCTAACCAGAATTCCACGCGAACCCCAAAAACTTTCCCCGCCTTTCCTCGGCCGAGCTCGAAAAAAAATCCCCTCTCAAGAACGCTCCCACACCGTCCCGCCGCGCACCTTAACCGTACATTACGCAGCCGGTATCATACGCGCATACCCAAGGAAGCCACCTCTCCCCCCCCAGACATATCTGCGCATATGCAGTTTTGCGCCTCTCTGTATACTAATGTCCCCCCGGCTCCGACGCATCTCTCTATATCACTCGGTCGCCGGTACGCCGTATCAGCTGGCCGCGGCGCGGCATTGTTCGGCCCGAGCGCTCAATTAAACGTCCCCCCACCCCCTTGCGCGCGATACCTCCACGTCGATACCGGGAATCTGAAAAACCGCCTGGAATTCCAGAGGAGCTGTTAGGCCGCCACCTGGCAGTGGGTGCGACGATATGACGCCGGGGGACTCTTAGCCGCGGATTACCTGGCTACGCGCGAAATGCTAACGACGCCATTCTTATGGTGTACGTACGCGAGGCTCTCGCTGCTGATGTATTTGCCGCTTCCGAGTCGACGCTCGAAAGCATGGTTGTCCGTCAGACGCGTCGACGCTCGGGGAATTGAAATTTATGCGCTTTCGCGAACTCGACGATCGTTGGCAATTTTATTTTTTTTCGATACAGTTGTTTAGAATTGTTCGTCAGTTTGTTATAATGTCGATGTAGGATGAGACGGGTACCGAGTGATTAACCCGAAATATCTTCGAAGTAAAAAAGTCTTTGTTTGCTCGATGAAAGTGGCCTCTCTAAATATTTAAAAATGTAGCATGACTGAATGAAACGAAAAGATTTTCTATCAGTCATGATACGCTACTTTCAAATATTTCGGCTTACACCAAAGCAGTACGCTCAAAGTCAATCGGCTTATTTCGAAGGAGTGTATATACCTGTCTGATAATTATCTTTTTAAAAATCCAGCCTAAAGTTAATCTGAAATCATTGATCTCGAAACTAAAACCGTAATAAATAATCTTTCATCTATATAACCCACGAGAGACAAATTGAGCGCTCAAAAAAAGGGGCGAGATAGCTTATTTCTAAACTTATAAACAGTTAACGAATCTTTAATAAATCACTTTCCGCAAAGTATAATATCGTCTCGGAAAATCTACTTAAGCTGCGGGAGAGAAACAAATAAAGCGGTTTAAGCGCAAAAATAATTTACAATGCATCCAATCTCCCGCGACAGCTCCACGCTTCACTCTTAAAAGCCACTCGCTCGCCTGCTTACAAAGGCGTTTTTCTCAGTATCCGAGCTTTATAAGACCAAAAAAAAAGACCGGAGCGACGAGCGCTTGATTCGATCTCACGGATTCGCTCTCTAAAAGAACAATAAAATATACAGAGCACATAGACACAGAGAAAGATCCCGGAGTCGGAATTTATCCTCTCTCTCTCTCTCTCTCTCTCTCTCTCTCTCATAAACGCTCCGTCACAGCTTCCCTCTCCCGGCGAAGGATAATAACAACGATGTGATATCCCTCTCGGTGCTCTCTCTCTCTCGCGCGCGCATTCATTGCGTAATTAAACGAGGAAATAAATAAAAGGCTCGTGACATCGAAAAGGCGATCGCACGAACTTCGGGCCCCCCGATGAAGCGGCGCTCGAAAATCAATGCGTCATCGCCGGCCAACATCACAGGAGGGAAGAGAAGAGGCGCGCGCGGCTCTCCGTCTTTCTCGCGGGCCGTTCGTTCATTATTAAGCAGTTTGTCAATTCGGGAAAGCATCGGTCGGCATGAACAATGGGGCTCCGAGAGGAGACCGAGAGAGAGAGAGAGTTATATATATGTAAGCCTCATCGCCGGTCGTCGACTCGGCTGGTATTCTATAGATATTGGAGTGCACGTACACTTAGTTTGAGTTATTTGGACGTTCAAGTGGTGCTGCACATCGGCGTCTTCTTTATTTATGCGCTTTGAACGGGAAATGGAGTTTTTCGATGGATTGCGAGGCTTTTTTTGGACTCTGTCGGACGATTAAGAGAGATATATATTTTGGGAAGGGAAGCGAATAAAAAAACGCTGCGTCCGCGCGGCGTTATTTATTTTAAATTATTTAATGAAATTCTCGAATGTGCGCACGTGATTTCCGGAGAGAATTTTGTTGAAAGTCACGTTAAACAATCAATGCATTTATTTATTATAATGTGCTTTCGCAGAAGGCCCATTCTATGCAACTTGCATAAATTTAAATTCGCCCAGGAATTCGCTTAAAAAATGCGTTAATGCAAATTTTATCGATGCCTCCGCTGCATTAGTTGGAAATAAATAGGATTCCCTCGCATAATGAGGCCCCTCGTCAAAGCCAATTCTCATTCGTTTTATTTCGAGCCGTGCAAACGCTTCAATGTTCCTTAATCGCGACTAAAATCACTTTTGCTGATCTCCAAAGCGCTCATCATTCCCCGACGTACGACGCGAAATCAGCCGCAACCAGTAATCTCCCCCCGAGAAGTCGTCTGAAATCAGCGGGCTCGCAAATCGCTCGGCCGACAACGAGGCTCATCTCCAGAAAAGTGCAGGTGAATCGAAGGGGGCATCAGTCGGCGACTCTGCCCGTAAAAATAAAACGAAAACGAGGAAAAAAACAGCCGCGGCGCAGATATGACGCGCGATACATTCCCAAGTGAGTCGAATCCGATGCGTAAGGCAGGATGCCGCCTCGGCGATCCGGATGGAATAAACGCGGCTGCGTATGTGGCGTTTCCCGAAAGCGACATAAAATCCGGCGCGCGCGCGCGGCTATATGAGCGCGGCTGCGGCGCGCTGACGAGGCTCGAATATAAATTGCACGCGTCCGGGGAGGAGGGAAGAAGAGGGACACTTGTACTTATATCGTCGCTCGTTTGTCCGCGGCGAGCATCGGGGCTTACGTGCATGCGCGTGTCCGCGGGGGAAGGGGGAGAGGGAGGGCGGGAGGGAGAGGGCTCTCTCGGGCAGTTTACGAGTTTCCGCGCGAGAATTGACAGCCGGCGGCCCTGACGCAACGAGGCTGCCCGATGTCTGAATGTACGCTTGCTTACTATACTTACCTGCGCGAGCATCTGGCGGATCGAAAGGCTTTTTTCGACGGGTTTTTTTGCCGGTTTTAGTGGCGCGTGCTGATTGCGGGATTGAAAATTTCGTGAGTGTATGGTCAAAATTATAACTAGAAGAATAACTAGACACTAGCTTCGGGCGGAGACCCGCAATGCTCGCGCGGAATGTCCCTAGAGACTAAGCGCAGCTAACTTTAACCGAAGTTTTTTAGTTTTAGCCGCGGCTAACACTAATTTTCCTGGTTTCAATGGATCTTAAATAGACATTCGACGAGGTTCGATCTTCCCCTCTTTCCAGTATGTGTGCAAATTTCGTCCACCTATATTTATATTTTTACATTTGGTAAATCTTTCTATTAAATAACTCTCTATTTCGATGCTACTACAATAAAAAGAACAATGTTTGTAGAATAAATATTTGTAGTCAATATAAAAAGGAAATTATCTCGGTTAATTATTTCATTTCTTAAAGTGCATTTTTATGTAAATACTTATTAGGTCGAATCGGAAGCCGCTAGGTGGCGTAGCGCGGATTTGTCGCGCTCGCAAGCAGACCAGTCCAGGCAACTGGATATATATATCCGGGCGATTTCTCGGTAAACGTGGTATAAAATAAATTTCAAATTTAATTACTAAAATAACTCTATTAATATCGTTGCAAGTCTGCGATTAAGTTCACTAACGTATTACTTCGTTTTTTTCAATCTCTTCAATCTTCCTCTTTTTGGAGGTAGCATTGATTTCTGTCGACTGTTCCACGCACTCACTCACTTCAGTTGCAATAAGTCTATTTTCGACTTCATGGTCTACTTCTTCCATGTCTAAACTTCTCATCTTGGGAATTTTAACTCTTGACCTTGGAGTAAAAGTTCCTTTTCAAAGTCATATCTCGCTACTTCTTCGTACACTTCCAGAATCCTTATGTGCGATGGCACATTTCTATTTGCACCGGCAAGTAGCTTTATGGGAGAATAATCAGCATCTGTTTCTCCAGGTGAGTAACTTGTAGAAGTCTGTGAAATCTTACTCAAATACTCGAAAACTTCTTCCTCACTGTCATATGGCTCCCAGCTCGTTTGCGAAGAGCTCGCTGGCGATGATGAGCAATTATTGGTGCTTTGCTCCTGGCTCGAGAAGACGACAGACGATTCGGTCTACTCAGTGTTTTTCTCGATTGAACCAAGTATAAGTTCATCTACAATCCGACCCTTGAGATGCTTAAATTGTCCACTAAGCCAGGGGTGCTCCAGCAGTCCCGTGGCCGTCATTCTAACACGTGGGTTGATTGAGAGCAGATTTTCAAAAACAGATCTGCCGAGACTAGAGATCCACTGGCTAACGCCGGTGCTATTAAAACTTAATTTTCCTGATGTAACTCTATATTAATATATTTCCTGGCTTTATATCTCGGTGTACTATGCCCATTTCGTGCATTAAGTATATAGCTTTGGTCAAATGTTTTATAATATTTATTGCCATCTTCTCGGTAAACCTGCCTTCATTAACGCTTCTCTTTAAGAGTTCGTCACCGCTCAGAAAAATACTTATCCCAATGCACCGCGACCAATTGCACAATGTTCGGGTGGCCCTGACAAGCACGTAGGAGCTCGACCTCCTCACTAATATCCACATTTAGTCTTTGCATCTTCACTGCGTAGGCAAAGCCCGTCTGTCTATCAAAGCACCGATGAATCTTCCGCGAATGTAATAATTTTTCACAAATGAAGAATCTGAGTCCGGCATGTATGTCCTCTGGAGATATTAGGGGTTTTTCTTCCTCCTGGACTATTTCTTCCTTAATAATGATGAATTAATAATGACGCTTGCAATACTTGAACCATGTTGTAAAGTTCATGTACGTCTTAACAATCCAACTGATAAATTCAGACTGACAGTACTAGACGTCAGTACTGGAATAAAAATTTAAAAATTAATTAGGTTTTTATTGGTATTAGATATACAGTCTATTTTTGCCATGCCGCAAACTCAGTTACATAGTGCATATTACATATTTTAACATATTACATATTTTAGACGTACGCTCGTTTTATTAAATACAAGTTCAGTACTAAGAGAGACGAGGAGAGAGCATCGCTACGCTTAGATTTTAGATCTATACGACGTGTTTATACATACAATATTTGCCTGGTCGGACTTTATTACATACTCGGTGACATGTAGGACTTCTTGACGATCGCAATATTTTATCAATTAATTGGTA
The DNA here is from genome assembly GCA_035582935.1 of Ormyrus thymus. Lineage (NCBI taxonomy): Eukaryota > Metazoa > Arthropoda > Insecta > Hymenoptera > Ormyridae > Ormyrus > Ormyrus thymus. Next base: position 21,214,873 of record JAWWEM010000054.1, on the reverse strand, counting down.
AGAATCAATGATTGGTGGGTCACATTGTGAAGCCACACTTTACTTTTTACTAAACATTTTAGCTTCATTATTATTCTAAACTAAATTATACTCATCTATTGATGTTCGTTCACTTAGGAAATAAGTGAAATTTCCACTTATTTAGATTTAGAGAGTAGGGTATTTCGCGCGAGCATTGCGAATTTCCGCCCGAAGCTAACCAAGCAATTATTTTTGTTAATATTTTTGGCCACGGTATACAGATAGGCCACTGTGAAAAACTCTGATAATTTTTCGGTGCTGGAAATAATTTTTCGTTGTTTTGCTTGTGATGAAAAGTATGCCAATGTTGTAATATTTTTTTCGAAGAATTAAAAGCTTATAAAAAGCAGTGTACGGATGTTGAGTAGTAAATAATTATTGCACTTTGAATTGTAAGCGATATACGTAATAAACAATGCTATAAAATAACTTTATTACTTTTCTTACTCATCCAAGGAATCAGAAATTCTTTTCGAAAAAGCTCATATTCTCAAGGTGGATGATACAATTACTAATCAATAAAGCAAATCAAAACAAAGCCCTAAAGAGCACCTTACAATTAACAGCCACCGCACAATCATCCAAAGATCAAACAGCAGAGGTTCGAAAAAACAATCGATCCCCGTGGCAGCCCATAAATCTTCGTCCACAAAGCTCTCTCGGCAGCTCGCAATAACAGGTAGTAGCAGTAGCTCATCTGCCTGCGCCGCAAGCGTCGAATCAGCCTCATCTCCGGCGCGTTTACACCTCGGCTTTGCCGATATCTGGCATTCGCATTACGCCTCCCTCTCCTTCTCTCTCTCTCTCCCTTTCCGCGAAATATCAGCTTCCTGCGGCGGCTGCGCGCGTGCGCCGCCTCCCCTATACTTACCCCGCGATGAGCCTTTACTACTGCGAGATTTACGATGATGATTTTATAGCCTTATTTGCCGAGAGAGAGAGAGAGAGAGGGGGAGAGACGATTTTTTTCACTCCCGCGTGTACAACGTCTAAGCCGTTATTTACAACTGTATCGCAGTAAAAGTGTCTCGGCGCAAATTGTTGCTGCCGCTGATGCCGCCGTATTCGTGTGTGCGCGACTCTGCACGACTTTCAATTCTATATGCCTGCGCGAGAGAGCGCCAAGTACGTCCTACCGGGAGAGGAGTATAATTGCGAACTGCCGCTGCACGTCGAGTTCGATTATGCGGCTCAAATTTTCCCGGGCTGGATGTGGAGCTTTTTGCGCGCGAACTTGTTTCTGCTCCGGCTGCATTCTTTGATAGAAATTCGGAATATTTACGGAACTGTTCGCGCTCGAGTTTCCAGGCTCGGTTCAACAACTGAATCGTGTATGAATTTATATTTTATTTAACTTGATTATTACAATTTTCATAAATTATGACATGCACGAGTGTACAATCTTTTACGTTACAGATAAAATCATTTTCTTAGATTAATTTAATGTATTATTTGTTGGGTGATAAATTAAGATATTTTCGAAAAAACGATATCTCCTCTTTATACAAACATGTCAAAAGTATTTACTACGCGATCTATCTCGAAGAATATTAAATTTTATTTACAGTATACTAAAAGTATTTAAGTAAAAAAAAAAAACAAAGAAATTAAAAAGATTAAAGCTGTTACTCAATAGAAAAATACTGGCTCTTATAATAGAAGCGATAATAAAAAGGATTCGTCGTTTACTCTTTGTACAAAAGCAGCCATTAACCTCATTATCTCCTTAACGCCCGAGGTATCATATATAACACAAACCAGTTTTACTCCCACAAAAAATCAGCCGCAAAAAGCTATCAGACACAAAAAGTCTCCAGTTTTTTCTCCGCCTTTTCATGTGAAATTTCAGTTTTTTTTCTACAAATTCACGGAATTTCAGACGCGCTGTCCAGATTTTTTTGCTTTAATTACATCTGAAATTCTTATTAACCAGCATTACCCAACTTGATAAAATACGTATACCTCCATTTTTCTCTCGACACCGACGGCAACTCATTCCAGAAAACTACTTGTAACTGTAATCCCACTGTTCCAGCGTGACCAATCATAATGAATTCCCCGGCTTGTAAAGCTAGCAGTTCCTTATAATATATTCAATATTTACAAGCTCCCGGTAAACAGGAAAGCGCACTTAAAAAGCCCTCTTTATCCTTATCGACGTGATGTAAGAGATCTCGCTCCGAGCTTTTATGCACACAGATCCCCGTAAGAAAAAGCTCCATTATCCTATCCGTTAATTGCTCATTATGCTGCTCGCCCGCATAAACAAAGGCATAAATATCTAGGCGCACTCGGCGATAAGCGCTCGCCTTAATAATATTCAAACGCGCCTTTTCAACCGGTCTCTCTCTCTCTCTCGCCCCGCTAAAATCCCGGTTTTACGGCGAATATTGTTGTTTATGAAACCGAGCGCGCGGGACTCCAGATAATCGGGGAGACACAAACCAGAACCCATATAACCAGCCTCCCGCCGGGAGAGGTTTCCTCGTTTCCCGGTTTCGCGCGGAGCGGGAAAAACGAGAGCCGATCGCGGGGCGCGCGCTCGCGTGATAAGGACCAGTGTGTGTGCGCGCGTGCGTGTAAGCGATCGCCTCGCCGTGGGAATCGATTTTCTGCCCGATTTTATTGCCGGTCTCCGGCGCTCGCGGCTTTCGAGTTTTCCGCTAATTTATGGATTTTTTCCGTGCTATTGTAATCTCTCCCCGGCCGTTTAGTGAATCGAGTGTGAGGATATAAATTATTTATCCGGATTACGTATTTATGCTACGTTATTGATTGGAATGTAATGGAGAGCGTGTCGAATGCGCGCATAGTTATGAGCTTCTATAAATGAAGGAAAAACTGACTTACTAATATTTGTTCGATTATTTATTTATCGACCTTAAGCTGATAATCGAAACCCTTATTGCATGTAAGTGGAAACGTAGTTATTATTGTAGTAGGCGCAATAATACCATAAATATAACATGTTTGTTTCGAAATCTACGAATATTTCTGAGCACCAAAGGTTATTTTGCACAAAATTCAAGAAATTTTATTGCTAATTATTTAATTCACCGCCAAGCTAATTCACTGACAATATTTTATTAAAAGAGTTTTCACCACCACAGTGCAGACAAAAAGCCCGTCGTCGGTCTAATATACATTTCTACCGGCAAAGTCAGCCTGCTTAAAAAACAAATCGCTCATCATCATTCGCAATCAATAAAGAAAAAGCCGCTTCAAAGCCGCTTTTCAGCGCCACAAGACCCACAGCCCGTAAATCGACATTGTTTCCAAAACAACGCTCGCGCGGCGCTCGAAAGCTCTCGATTTGCCGACGAGCTTGAAGCCAGGCGCGGCGGAATCCGAGCCACTCGTACGCGCGCAAGCTCTCGCTCCCCAGCAAAAACATAATTCCCAATCGGCTTTGCCGGCGCGCGAGGAGAGGAGTCCAATGGCCGTGGGAATCGATTGCCGCACGCGCTGCTCGCGCGCTTAAAGAGAAGAGGAGCGCGCTCGCGCAAATAGATCATCGCTTCGCGTACGCTTGCGTTGTATTGAGTTACTCACACACAGGGAGCGGAGTGCGCGCGAAAAACTATCTTTCCCCGCGCTCGTATCGATTGTTTTCCAAGTCAGGTCGGGGAGGATATCCCGTTTCCATTACGGCCCGAGACACATAATACTCGCTTGCATACCGAACGGCCCGAGTATTCCACTTTATATCCTCTCCTCCTTCTTTCTGCGCTTGAGGAGAGGAGAGCAAGGAGCAGAGACGGCCGGCGAGCGAGATTTCTACCGCTAAATCCCTAGAAAGTAACGTCATTGCCGCTCGTATGACATGTAACGCCGGGAATCGCCGGCTGTAACTTTAGAACGCGAGCGAGCGATCGCCTTTTTTCTGGGGAAAAGCGAGGACTCTGTTTTTTTTTTCTTAGCGGGCTTTCGTCGCGTCGACTGGTGGTTTTTTAGGAATTACTGCTTGCTTTTTCGCGCGCTGCTTGCTTTTGCATCGAGATTTTTAAAGTGCTTATAATGTTATTATACACGGAAATATAAAGTATAACATATCTTCTTAGATTTAAGAAGAAATAATGCATTCCCGTAATCTTATGAGATTAAATAGTAATAAGCGTCAATATCTTTAGAGCAGTACAAAATCAGTTATTCACGTGCAAATTTATCAAATTTATCGCCTCTTACGATACTTCTCAAGCCAAGACATCCATGATTAATTCGAAGTGATTCATGACATCGGTTATCTCGACACTCGATCGCGTAAGTAGGATGTACGAGCTTGAAAAATCTCCGACTTTTCTAGTTTAACACTCGATAACACAAATCTCTTAAACCCGAACTTTTCTCCGTAATCGCCTTAAACGCCTCGCGATAACCGCGCAAAATTAGACCGTCGCCGCTGTACCGGTCTCCAAAAAAACCCGGCCTCCGCGACCGTTCGCTCCTCCACGCCCAAATCAGTTCCCTCGTCTTCGCGAATCGCGAGAAAAGCCGGCCGAGTGAATTCACGGCCTCCTCCAGCCAGGTCGGAGCCGAGCGCCGTTCGATTCGCGAATTTATATCTCCGCGCGACGTAACGCCGCGCGATTCACGTTCCCCGATAACGGAGGCAGGGGACACATTTCTAGCATTTCGATAATTATCGCCCCGACGGCTGGCTGCGCTCGCGCGCGAGCGACTGTGTTTGTTTTTTTCCGAGCCGGCATTAGCACCTCGATCGCTCCACTGACACGCATTTTCGCACGCGCGCGCGCGCGAGCCGCGAGTCGGCGTACGTGCGGCTCCGAGTAATTAATTAGCGCACCGAGCGGCTCGAGAGCCGTTTTTACCGGGCGAGAGAGCGCGGGGCCTTTTTTCGGGGGTCGCTTTTATTGAGAGATAATTAGGTTTAAACGGGTTTCGATTAGTAGTTTTAGATAGGGAAATCTTTGAAAGCCGTGTGTTTTTTTTTTTGTAGAGCGCGGCAAATAATTGAGATTGAAAATCTGAGTGCGTTTAGTAACTGGTTTGGAATTTCTATTGGAATAATAATGAAATACTGATTGATTTGTGGAAAACCTTAGGAGCAGTTGCGCAACAGAGATTAGAGGTTGAATTTTATATATCAAAAGCCATGTATCTTTCGTTTAAAAATTGAGAACACTTTGCAAGCGATCAACTCAGCTCTTAGTAACATAAATTCAAAATTTAAATTGCAAATCGAATAAAATAAACAAAAGAACAGCGAAGGACCGAAGTTCGCTTTAAAAAAAAAATGATGAATTTAAATACACGATATTTCCGTTTAGCCAGAAGCGAGATCTTTTATTTCTAACTCGTTCGTCCTTGAACTCGGTCGGCGAGTCAGTTATCGCCGCTTCTCCGTTCGTGAACGCGAGCACTTACCGATAGGCATTTTCGACCGAGCCCATTAAAAAAACATGGCTCCTTCGACGCTCGCTCATACGAGCTTAGGTACTCTAAGCGTCCGCTCGGGCAGGGACTAAATTTGGGGAGCCGCGCGAGGACGGTGTGTATGCTAGTTTCGAAACCCTTTGTTCGGACGTTTCGAACTTTTTAAAGTAATGGTCACTCTTTTTTAGGAGAGAACCTTTTATGATCTACGCAAGAAAAATGACTCACGAAATACACGCTTCGCCGGATAATTTGTATTCCCCGGCGATTATTTTTACGTATACGCGATGGCTCGTTCCGAGGAATTTTTTAAGCTGACTAAAACTTCAGTGTTTTATTAACATTTTTACCGAAACATTGTTGTAATAAACTTTCGACCAAAATCTCAAAAGTCCGACCTCGAGAGCCGCAGCCGCGGCTTATTAATTTGACTGAAAGCAGCATCGGCGAAACAAAAAGCGCATTCCCTCGCCATTCCCGCCTGCCATAAATCCATCTTTCCAGCAAAAAGTGCACCACCTCCCTCGTCGCGCCGAGCGCACGGCGCAAAATTCAATTCCTCCTCTGGGCAGCGCAATCCAGCACATCTCGGCTCTCTTTCTAGATCGCATTCTTAGACTCGGCGGCGGCTGCGCGCGCGGAGGGAGTAGCCGCGCGGCGGCTCTCCAGAGTGGGAGAGAGAGAGAGAGAGCGGGGGTGCACCTACTGGTTTTGATATACGAGCTCAGCGCGCCGCGGCGGCCGAGGCCCTGACTCATATCTCGCGAGCGCAGAACCAGTCCTTTGGCTCACGGCGCTTACGCTCCTACGTAGCCGCCGCCGTTTCTGCGCGCGTACGCGTGTATGTGCGTGCGTGCGTCGCGGGCGCGCACGCTTGTGTGCTCACCTGCGCGCATCCAGAGCCGAGGGAGCTCGGCGAAAACAAACGCCGAGGAGGATTCTTTGCGTACGCGCGTTTCTGCCTTCTGCGGCGGGGAGCTGCCTCGAGTGCGCGCAAATCTTTTCGAGCACTTTCGAGGCTGGAGAATCGAGTTGACGATTTGAAAGAAAATTGACAAGGGACGCCCGAACGGCACATGTTGTCGGAGCTACATTCCAGAAGTGGGAAAAGGAGCTTTTCCTCCGAATCGCCCCGCCACCCACTCGGCGTACCCGAGAGCATCGTTGAATATTCTAATACGAATAACGCACTGAAAATTGCGTCCGTAAGTCGCTGCGAATTCATAGCCACGTGCCGAGACAGCGGAGCGCCACGATACCTATACACTGCACTCGCGCGCAGACTCGGTCGGGGGGACTTTCGCGAGCCTCGAGATATGCGTCCGAAACGACACGCGCGGCCGAGAGAGCCGAGTGTCTCGCCTAGCGACTGAATATTTCAGCAATGTAATGCCCGAAGTACAAACGGGGGCGTGTCGGAGGCCCGAGAGAGAGAGAGAGAGAGAGAAGGAGAACTCGCTCAAAGATTAGGCCCGAGCATAATGCGCGGCTCGGAGACGACTTGCGCGAATTATGGGCCTCGTTACGCTCGTCGATTTTGAAAACGGCGCGACTCGCCGACTCGGAATTCCTAAGATCGCGGCCGCGATAGCCGGCCGGGTTTCTGCTTCATTTGGCGGGGGATATTTCATTAGGAGTTGCTCAACGCTGCGGGGGGAATTTTCTCCGGGCGTCGTCGCTTTGTTGTCCGCGGGCCCCCGCGTCTGGGCAAGGAAATGGGGAATCGGCCGATTCGGGAGCTGGATTTTGTCGGGTGCAATCCGGGGCTCGACGATGTCAGTGGGCCCGGATGAGAGGATTTGTTTGTCGCTGCTCCCCGCTTCCGATTGAAATTTCCTAATGCTTTATGTGTGTCAGGGCCATTAAAGCTTGTAAAGCGTTCATTAATCTAGTAAGAAACTGGCGGACTCTTTTTATCGGGTCTACAATTATTCTTAACTGCTTTCACATTTTACGATATATCTAATGATCTTTTCTGATCGGATTAAAAAATACATTGCTCAAGGCGGTAAGAGTAATCGTTTTTAAGATTCGTTGGCTTCGAGTGATATTTCTTAAAAGCCACCTAGGAATTACCGCTGTTTTAAAAACGTCTTCAAGAAAGAGGAATTTTTGTAAAGTAATAAATTAATACTTCGTCCGAAAATTATTTTTTAAAAAAGCCTCTCTCGACTATCGAAACGAGAGAAAAAAACTGCAATCGATAACAAAGTTACCAAGCTGCACTCCAATTCGCAAAAAAGCTAACGATCTCGTTCCGATAGCCGCTATCAATATTCCCCAAAGAAAGCCTTTCGATATATCTCCATTTCAATTACCGTAAAGCCAGCACGGCACGCGGCAAACAATACCCCCGAGATCCCGCTCGACAGAGGCCCTTACGCACTCGAGGCGCGTAAAATAGAGCGCGGAAGACGCGCCATCGCGGCTTCACCGAAAGGGATATATAGAGAGAGAGAGAGAGGCGAAGGAGGAGAAAGCGGGAGATATAGATAAGCCGAGGCCGAGAGGAGGGAGCCGAGGATTGTAGGGGGGAAAGACAGGCGGAACGGATTCGCGACATGAAATGAAATAATAATTCATGTAATTACAATATGCACGCCTGGCCAGTTCCGGAGCGAGGCGAAGCACCTGGAGATTTCCACGTTCTATGTTTTATTGTGCGGGGAGGCGGGAAGCGTGGAGTTTGTAAGATAGGTGAGAATCTTGAGAGAAATTTTTAATGCACTTCGGTCCGTGTAAATAAATGTAAAATCGTATTTTTATTATTCCAAGCGGAAAATTATAAATTTTATCAGTGCAATAAAAACGGGACAGCAGAGAGAGTTATTAATATTACCGATAACCTGCATTAATCTATAAATCTAACGACTGCACTTAGGCAGTGAAACGTTTCTGTATGGGCAACAGGTACCTAGAAATTTTGTTACCTGAACCGAAAGGGAATATAGATGGATCGATATAAAACTCATACTCATTCAATGAAAAGGTAAAATGGCATATGCTGGATTTATACCCATTCGAACATGTGTCATGTTCTAAATACCAACAGTTACAATGAAAATCTGACATTCATTGTTAATGGACTAATGAAGTAATTTAGATGCACGTGTCGTGTGATAGAAATTTACTTAACCAGAAAACAATAAAGTCTCCGACGTTATTGGTAACGCTTAGCTGCATAATTACTGTAGGACTCGACAATCGACAAGTGTAGCAAAAGTGAAATTTCACCATCACTATTATCACAAATTGAATGTGCTTATATTTAAACTATAAATTATATTTTGCACCGCCAATAATCATGCATTTTTTAATCAGCAAAAACATATAACGTCGCGTCCACTTCGCATATAGTAATCATACTTGAAAATATACCTCGCCTATCGAAAAATGCAACAAGTGCCCCCAGTCGATCGCCGACCGAAACCAGACCGGAGCCCACCGAAAAAAAGAAGGAAAGAAACGCCCTTACACCGCGGACATGGAAGCCCCCGTGCTCATCTATCCCTCCGCGTGTAATCCACCCACGAGCGCTGGCGTTGCGCCTCCGGTAACGAGGCCGCAGTCCATTAAGCTTCCCCCGAGCCGCCGCGCTAATGCGTTATACGAGGTAAAAATGGCCATAACGCGCGCCCCGTAGAATCGCATTCCGCGTTCGTGTACCGCCGCGCGCGGCGCGGGTAATTCATGCCGCCGCCGAACGTTTCTGTTAATGAAGCGTGTTCTCTCTCTCTCTCTCTCTCTCTCTCTGCGGCGGCGCTCCGCGCGGCCTGAAATATAAGCTCGATTTATTTTATTGGCCAAGGGGAGAGGAGAGAGAGAGAGAGAGAGAGGCACAGATAAGGGCAGCAATATCGACGAGACGGCAGGAGTCAGGCAGATCAAAGGCGCGGACCCGGTTTTGTGCCAGCGCCGCTCTCGACTCTGCGTTGGCGTTTTCGACTTCTTGCGGCCGGAGCTGGCTTTATTGAAAATAAAGAGAGAGAGAGAGAGAGAGGAGGACGCGTGTTTAAGCGCCGAGGGAGACGACTGATTTATGGCTGGAGATGCGCGTGTTGAGCTTGTTGGGGATTAAGAGCTGCGATTGTTTTTCGAGGAGAAATATTGGGGAAATTGGAGATTGATGGCCTCTCGAGTTTATTGCGGATGATGCTCGGAGGAGTCTTGTCGTTCTCTGCCGGTTTAAATGGATAATTGCTTAGGATTGATAAGAGCTCCTTTTCAATCGTAATAATGGTCGTAGATACAAATGTTGCTGATAAAAGAGTCCGGTGACGTATCATTATGTAAATGATAAAAGTTTTAAGCAGAAATTTAAATATTAAATCGATAAAGGATTCTACGAATCATGTAAGAATTACGAGATATTTAGAACGGCAGGAAACAAGAAATGCGTATATAATTGATTTATCAAGGCACAAAGATTGTTATATCGAATTACTAAGAGGTTTGTCGAAATTACGTAAAACAGTAGTAGATTAATCGATCAAACTGATTAAGGCTGATTACACGAATTTATTTGAATAAATCCACGACGCAAAAGACACAAACTATTAGTTAGACGATTAGACCGCGGCGCGGTTATTATCGGCTGATTTAACGAGATATCCAATTTGTACGGCGATAACTTTTATTTCGTGCGAGAGACACACCGCGCGTATGTTTACTCGGCGGCTGTCACATCGCCGCGAAAGCAATTGACATATCTTCGACGGGATCGTTCGAGCAGATCTCCAATTAAATTTCAATTCCAATTTTTGCAGACGCGAGCCAATTTTTACAGACGACCTGAATTTTCGTGCACTTTTTTAACCCATTGTTTTTGCATACCTAATTCGAGAGAGCCTAAGTTTAATTGATCACCGCGCCGGCAGTGTCGCGATATATCTCGCATTATCAAAACCGAGAAAACCGACAAAAAGTCGCGCACGAAAATTCCGACAGAGAAGAGTTATCACCGTCGCGATCTTCCCATTGTCGAGTACCTTCCTCGCCGTCTCCGGGCGAAAAAGAAAAATAAATAAATAAATAACGCACCGTATCCGACAGCTCGAAAAGGCCTCCCGAGAGAAAGGCGTCGGTGCACCGTCCCCGACGTTTACGCGTCGACCCCTGGGACGTACGTAACCCTTTTTTTATCGGGAAAAAAAGGAGGCTAATGACGCGCGGCGCGCGGAAACGAGGAATCGATTGGGTCGTTACGAAAATTCAGCGAGACGAAATCTCGCGATGTCCCCCGTGGCTGCGCAGCTGCCGCGCGGAGAGCTCCCGGCGGGTCGGCCTTCTGAGAAAGGGTGAAAATACCGGCGAGCAACCCTTTTCTCCTACGGGGCGCGCGCGCGCGACAATGCAAGGAGAATTGCGGATATGCACTCTCGGCACCTTCCGCTCGATTCTAAAAATATGTGTGTGCGCCGAGGGGTGGAGAGAGAGAGAGAGAGAGAGAGAGAAAGAGAGAGAGTAAGCGTGCGGTGGATGAGAAAGGAGACTTTTTAAAATTGGATGTTTCTTCGGAGCTTTTTTTTCGAGAAAGGCCTTTCGAGAGGGGAGGAGAGATGTGGAAACGGAGGATTGTGACGGTTCTCGCGTTAACTAATTGGTCATGTTGCTTTGTTATTATGGAGTCTTAAAATAGTGAGACTGATTTGTTTTGAATATGGAAACAGAGTTTTTTTTTACTTCCTCAAGTTACGTGTGTTTCATGTGTATAACAAATTATTGCGGTTACGCGTGTTTTTCTTTTTAAGAAATTTGATAATAAAATTGTAGTTATTTATTAGGAGTCTTTTTCACTTTTAATGAAGGCGTAAGTATGCGTAAAGATAAATTATATGTAAGTAACACAACGATTAAAAGTTATGAAATCAGCTATTGGAAATAAATAGAAACCAATTTTTTATTATTAAATAGTACAGTCTATCACACGACTATACTTTATTATATAACCAATTATATTAAAATATCTTTTTTAAACATGAACTATATTTGATAAAATTACTATCCATAACAGATTGTTAATGAATTCTAATTAATCAAGGATAACCTTACAAGTATAGCCTTTATTATTCAATCACTAACCAAAAGCCAACATCAAACAGTATCACCTAGAAGAAAGCCCGAGCAAAGCTCCGCGGCGGCGAAAAAAAAGGAGTAGAAGAATCTCCCCAGGTTTCCGGTTAAGCGCACTCGTCTTTTTTCCGAGCGTAAAAGCCTTTCCTGGCTCACTTTATTCCCTCCCTCGCTCCTGGCTCGGGCGCTTTCTTCGGCGGAGCTTCACAAGATACCTCTACGTGCCATATGGCTCCGGGCGCAGATAAAAACCGGGGGCCGGGAAGAAAAAAAAATTCATATTTCCATCGGAAGGGCCGCGGCGGCGGCGGCAACGACGTGGTATTTTTAAACGGGGCTCCGATGCTCTCTGCCTTTGCCAGAAACGCAGAACTCAGGCAGCCTTTTCACATCCGAGGGCATTAGCCTAGTGCTTTTTTGCCCCCTCCGCGAGAAAAAAGGTTATCTGCTGGTTAGCGGAGCGCGGGTTTTTCCAAAAGTAGAGACCGAGTTCGTTCCCCCCTTTCTGACACCCTGCGCGCCTGGCTTTTGTCTTGGGAGGATGGAGCGTGATTGGAAATGATTATTTTTGAGCTGCTTGAGGGTCTGATTTCCTCTTTGGTATAGTGGCTGGTTAGATAAAATTTCAAGCTAATTAGTCTATATTAATTTTGGGCGTGACATAATATTATGTAGCTTGTACGTGGCAGATACGATACTGGAAAGTGACGCTCTTACATTGCTGGATATTTATTTTTTAAATTGATAAATCTAGTCTTTGTTGCGCACAAAAATAATGATCAGTTCTTATCACAAATCAAAATATGTTAATTTTACTTAGTTTAAAATATAAAAACATTCTTATTCTTCACACTCGAGGGTTTTAGGTCACTGTTTTGTAAATTTGTAACTCGAAACAATTTCAAATATTAAATGTTTATATTAGAAGGATCGAAATGCAGCTATATAATAGAATTCTCCTAAAATTCAACGGAAATCCCTCGAGACCCCCATTAATTCCTCCACATCCGTAAACTCGGCGCATCCTCCTTACCCATCCATTTCCCTCATTACTCCCTACAAAACGGACTTAACGGGACTCGAAATAAATCAATCGCCGAATCTCCAAGTCATCGGACTTTTTCACCGAAAAAAATCGAGCGCAGCCTCGCAGCCCCTTGATAAAAAAAAGCAGCTCCCCTATACCTACCTGCTCTCTCTCTCTCTCTCTCTCTCTCTCTCTCTCTCTCGGAGTCTCTTTCTTTTTTTCACAGGCGCCCCCCTTTGGGGTGGCCCGTCTAATGGTTTCTCACACGGCGGCGGAAAACCCTTTTTTCCGAAATATCCCTCCTTACGCGATCGGTCCGCGGGCTTAATTCACGAGGGAGAGAGAGAGAGCGGAAGTCGCCGCCGCGCGCGGCATGTGCGGGATACGCGTACCGGCGTGCGTGTGTACTTTTTACCTAACCCTCTCCTTCCGTCATTATTTGCCCTTTCTCTCTGTTCTCTCACGCAGCGGCGAGAGAAAGAGCGTTTTGTGTGAATTATACATTTTTCGATCAGGTAGACGAGCGGGTATTGATTTCCGTGTGTAGCCATTTCGAAGTTAAGTGATTTTTATTTCGTTTGATCTTCTTTTTTTATATCGCTTACTGGGGGCTGAGCTCTTATTCGTTATCGTAATTATTTATTAGAACTTTTTTATGACAAATGTCAATATGATGTTTATAAAAAAATATGTAATCAAACTTTAATTAAAAAAGAAACTTTGTTTTCAGGATTTCGTTAATTTAAAATGTATCAACAATCTGAATCTTATCCTTCAAGTACATCTATATATTAAAAATCATTTCATATATTCTTAATTCTAAAATCTTTAAAAATCAACAAGTTAATTAAAATTTACACTGTACGTATAAAAATGATCAAACTGTAAAATGTCAAAGAAAAGCTTTAAAAATTTTTTATAAACAACTTAAGTTGGAAGAAAAAACTTTTTTTTAATTTGCCTTTTATAACGACGTCACTTTTCCTCGAGGAAAAAAAAGCCGCAACTTCGACTTTTAGGCATTGACGCGCGCTCCATTACGTAATTTCCCATTCTGCTTTAAAAACCCCCGCGGAGAGCGCGTTTTCTCGACAAAAAGCCCGAAATCCGGAGCCCCTCTAACGGTATCGGTTACACTGGCTCTCACGTCCCGCTCCCTCGAAAACTCGAGCTTTTCCCGAAACCTTCGCGTCCGTAACCCGACTCAAGGGCAGGGATTACCGTTTAAGGGTTAATATCTCGCCCATCGAGCTAAAACTACCGTTTCGCGCTTCGTCACTTCCTCCGCGCAAGAAGAAAGCAAGTCGAGAGAGGAGAGGGTTAGAAAACTAGAATGTGGGAAAAATCGTTTGCGACCCGTTAGGTCAGAGGGGGATCGAAAGGGTTGAGAAAGCGCGAGAGAGAGAGAGACAGAGAGAGACAGAGAGAGAGAGAGAGAAAGCGAGGAAATAGGTCAGATTAGAGGCCCCGGTCCGTTGTGGGCCTTAAAGGGCCTTCCTTCCTCCTCTTTTTTCTCGAGGGTGAGACGCGCGACGGCAGTTCACATAAAGTATCGCGTTTCGGCGTATTTGCGCGAGAGCACGAGCACTTTTTTCCCGAAATTTTTTCGGCTGCGAGGAGACCGGCTTTCTAGAGATCCGAACGAATGTGATACGGAGCTGAATGGAGGACGGAGGGGATATGCTGGATTTATTGAAATTGATATTTATACAGATGCGGCCTGCTTCTTACTCATTTCTTTTCACTGCTTTTCGAGTATATTGTTCATTTCGAGAGGATGGATTGTAAGTCAAATTTGCCAAAAAATATTTCGTCTGCCAGATTTATGCGCGATCTGTGCAGATTTTTTAACATGAATTCAGAACTGGTCCCTTTTGTTCGAGCCTCCCAGTGGTTAGACAAGCAATATTTACTTTAATGAATACTTTAACATAAATACAATAAATATAAGAAATTACAATTGAAATTACGTTCTATATCAATATCCAAATAATTATAAATCGCCAAACTCTAAATTAAAAAAAGACGCCTAACATTAGTTTGCAAACATGCAGTAATTAAGTTACACGAAAAAGACTAATCCAATTTTCCGTCTGTTTTACTCCTCACCCGCAAAGTTCCATTACAACTCGCAAAAATTAGATTCGCCAGTGCATCTTTCTCCCCCCCCCCCCCCAATTCGATTTCGAAAATTCTGAAGCCCGTCGCAGCGTGAAGCAATCATCGCAAATTCCTCGCCCCGCAGCCCGGCGGCCGAACGCGTCGGGGATCAGCAACGACGTTACGTCGAATCTGCATACGCGCGATCCCCTCCCGGCCTCGAGAACCCGAAAAGGAGGAAGGAATAAAAAAAAAATGCTCGCGGCAATTATCCGGAATCACGCCGCCGCGACCATCTGTCGGCGAGCTGACCTCCTGTCGGAGTTAAAAAAAAAGAAAAAAGCGTGCCCACTCGATTTTATGAAATAATAATAAAGAGTCGTTCGCTCGCTCGCTCGCTCGCGCGCGCGCGCGCGGACGCGTACAGTTCTCTCCCCTCGGCGCTCGGGGGAGTGGCCGGCGCAAGTTTTCGGGGGGGCAGGAGGCGGCTGCCACCCTCGTGCGCCGCACGCGCAGACACTACTGGCCGGCGAAAGGCGCGTGCGCTCTCTCTCCCTCTCGCCGTCCATTTCGAATCATCGGGGGGAGCTGAGGCCGAGGAGAGCTGGACAGTCGGGCGAGGGGACAGGCCGGGTAGACCGACCAGGAATATGGAAGAGCTGCGTTTTCTTTTTATTTCTTTGGCAAATGACGCCGAGTCGAGAGGAAGAGATCGGACGTTTATGTATTTTGAGAGTCGATTTACGGACTACTTGTGCTTTACGCCTTTTTATTCATGATTTGGAATCGGGGAACGTTTTTGAACTGTTTCTTGTTCTTTGTAAATATCGCTGGGTGCATTTTAATCATAGTGAATCAATGAAACGGGAACGTAAGTATAACGTCATAGACGCCCGGTTGATTAATCACCTCGTAATTAAATGTCGGTAGTCTGTAATGCACAATAATGTCTTTAATTATGTAAAGAGTAACAACTTGCTTTTAAATATAAGTTTTTCCTTTTAACAATCTTTTGAGAAGATTAAATTCTAGACAGCTTACCGAAGGGAAGCAAGTTTTCAATTAATAAGTTCTATATAACACAGATTCAAAGGAGATATACTACTCGATATCGCGGGTTCGGGCTTTAATTGCCTTCGGCCATTTTTGCAGTGCGAAGGTGGAGAGCCCAGACTTGAAATTATGAATAGTCAATTTTGAAAAAAAAAAAATAAACGTAACGACTTTTTTATCACCACAAATCAGCCGCGTACAAACAGAGTCAATTACCGAGTCTTCGACCGGTTATTGTGGTCAGCTTTATATTGTATCCGCTAAAAGAAAACGAAGAATAATATCGGCGAAATTCATGCATTATCTTACCGGATGAATCGTGATATTATTTATTTTTACTTGTATTATCATCTCGAGTGCTCAAGCTCTGATCGAATTAATCTACATCTACAAGACGCTGCCTTAGACGATTAGGAGAAATTTTACATTTTTAACGGGACGAGTCCATCCGTCGAACTTCCTCAACGCTTTTTGCAGCTCGATTATCGATAATAAAGTTAAAAAGAAAATTCGC
The DNA here is from genome assembly GCA_035582935.1 of Ormyrus thymus. NCBI lineage: Eukaryota > Metazoa > Arthropoda > Insecta > Hymenoptera > Ormyridae > Ormyrus > Ormyrus thymus. The sequence goes on along the minus strand of JAWWEM010000054.1, from coordinate 21,198,692 downwards.
GCATTCTAGCTCAGCTATTTTAATTAGTCAATGAACGGAGGCTTTAATTACTCCCGGCTTATGACGTACTGATAGTCGTTACTCCACTTCTGGCCGCGCAGCGCAGTTAATTATGCAAGGCTCCGAATTACAAATTCCCGGTAATAAAACACAAATATTTAATAGGTGTTCGATAAAGTGATGGGCTCTCTCGCTAATTAATTAAGAATTAAAGTAATTTACGATTCCGCGAGATTTTTAGATCGACGCGCTCGAGCAAAAAAAAGGGAGTATTATTTATTGCGAGATTAAGCGCAACGCCAAAGATGTATTAAGTTAAAGGTTGCAGAATTTATTGCGGGCGTACGATTAAAGTTCGATAACTGGGAGTTTTTAGTAGTGCGAGGCGTTTCAATGCTCGGATTGTAATACGAGTTTCTACGAAGCTCTGCAATGACTTTTCAAAAGCTTAACTTTCTAATAGTTCAATTTACAGTTTCACCTTACAATATACTTTCTTAATCTCGCGAGAACCGAAAGTATAAATTACACACTTTTAGGACTATGGAGAGCTCTCCGAAAAATAGTTTACGACAATTCGCCGCGAAACGAAAATCCCCTGCGAACGTGTCCGATTTACCGATCGTCAGTCACTCGTCGCCTCCGTTTCGAGCGGACGTTCGAGTAAAGAGCCAGGCCTCGTCGCCTTGCTCAAATTTCGCGACGAAAAACTCTGCAATCGAAAGGTCAAGATAAGATAAGGCCGAAAACTTTCCGATAGAGGATCCTAAGCCGAGGAGAATTTTGGCGCGCAACGCGAGACCCTCGGCGAATCCTCGCCGGCAGTTGAGGAATCCCCCGATAAACCATCGGAGCTGCTCTCTCTCTCTCTCGCATCCGCCATCATTACTCCTCAGCCGGCTCTCAATCAAGCCCTCTCTCGTTAATTATCCCATTACACACTTTAAAGCCTCGACTCGCGCCATGTTCGATCGGTCGCCGACGAGAGCAGAGCTCCTTCGTTGCCGCAAAACGAAAAAGCCGAGAGAGAGAGAGGCCTCGAAATCGAGGCGGAGACCATCTTAAAAGCAGGGAAAAAGCCTCTTTCTCTCTCTCTCTCTCTCTCGGCAGACCGCTCATGAGCAAGAAGCGTATTAAACTTAAAGATAAGTAAAGCAAGAAAACTAGGGGAGCGCGCGCTCGAGCGAGAAAGAGAGAGAGATAGAGAGAGAGAGAGAAAAAGCGGCCGCGCCGCGGCGCGGCACGAAAACGGGGCGGAGCCTCCGCCGCGAGGAATCGGCGGAGAGAGCGGTGGGGGGAGTCGCCGCGCCGCGCAAAAGGGGAGTCGCGTCGCTCGCCCTCTCGCGGAAGCCGGCATATCGCCGGAGCGGGGGCCAGGCTCAGTCATCTCGCGCCAGTCGAGAGCCACGAGCGCTGCCGCCGCCGTCGACTCCTACACACTGCGCACGTGAGAGAAAGATAGAGAGAGAGCGAGCGAGCGAGCGAGCGAGAGAGAGAGAGAGGAGAGGAGAGAGAAAAGAACGCCACACAGTGAAAAATTATATACCGCGTGCGGTAAGTGTCGACGTGCAAGCTGGACGAGGACGAGGCTTCTCTCTCTTGGTGCTGCTGCTGATTTTACAAATAAATAAATTATCCCTCTGCTGCTGGTTTGCGTTTTGTTTGGTGATGTGGTGCGACGACGCGTCGGTGAGAACTGCCGAACAGTGATTGATTAGATTCCGAGAAATTCCCGAGTGCCGAGAGAGCCTGGAAAACTAGTGAGAGAGAGAGAGTTCGTCCCCTCCCCTTCCGAGGACGAGAGAGCGACATGCAGGAGGCTTTCTTCGCTGGCGGATGGATCGATGAGAGGTACCGGAGGATTCCGTTCATTTAACTCACCGTGCGCGAAAGGCCACACCGGCGAATATACGCCGCGAGACAAGTGCCAAGTGTGTCTGTGCTCTCGTTTTTTTTTTTTTTTATACGCGCGTCCCCCGAGTTTTTTTGTTTTTTTATCTGATCTTAGATTAGGCTTATCGGCTAGACTCGGGCGCGTTTCGCAATCGAGCTCGGAGCACGTTGCATAATGGGATCGGCGGCGATTTTCCTCGCCCAGCTCCTGCAATTAACGCGGCCGAGGAAAATCGGTCAGATGCGAGGGAGGCGCGCGGGAGCTTCATTTTTCGCTTCGCTACGTACGTCGGGACGAGGGGCACTGGGCTCCGGCGAGAGCGCGGGCTAATTATCGACTTACTTAACGACTGTTTGTGAAAAAATTCCGAGAAACTATCGTACGCCGCAGACGGGAGCAGTACGTAGGAGCTGCTCCGCTCGCCGGCAAAAAGAGCCGATGGACAGTTTTGTCCGCGGCGGTGAATTTTTCGATGTACGTTTCGCTTCGGAAAAGTAGTACGATTCGACGGGGGTAATTAGTTATTATTTGGTGCCTCGGTTTTTTTATTAGATAGCTGGCGTATTTTCTTAATCAATCACATTGTCTATTAGCCGCATAAAGGCTGCCATGCATACTCCAATTTTTTCAACGCTTTCGTGCCAGATACATCAGAAGCTGCCACGGCAATCGTTCATCCTTCGGAGAAAATGTCGGCCGAATCATTAGAGAAGCAAATAAGACGACGAGGCGACGTCGATTCATCAGTCCCTTTTCTTTTTCGCGGCGCGTCCAGCAAAAACAATCCGCCGCGCGACCTCTTTCGCAAGCGACGTGTCGCGCTAACGATTCTCTCGGCCGCAACCGTCGCTCGATGGAAAATCTCGAAATTTCATCGCCGCCGCTCCGCGCCTCGTTTCCCCGAAAAATCCGCCGTCTCGGCGCGGCAAGCGACCAGGCGGCGGCGGGTGCGCGTTTTTCGGCGTTGTGAATTTCGACCCTTCCGCGGAAGAAGACCCTTTCGCAAGGGGAATCGACGCGGAAGGCGGCGCTTTATTAGTCGCGAGAGCGCGGGGTGTTTACGCGCTTACATAATGATCGCGCGCATCGGTTTTCGCGGCGATTACCGGCGCAAAACGACGGCCGGCGTAATCGTCCGTTTTCCTCGAAAAGAGCGGAGCCCCGCCGCCGCGGCTAATCGAGTGACAATTTGTGAATAGCCAGGGAACTGCGGAGCCGCGCAGTTAGCTCGAGTTGGACTCAATTTACCGAGGCGGTAATTTCCATTGACTTTGTGTATGAAAGAGGAGGCACATGCGCGCTCGCGTCGAGTCTTCCTCCGTTCGAGCCGCGGACGATATGTGGGCAAAGGAGTGACGCGCGCGGACGCGAGAGAGAGAGATGCCGATGCTGGCTGTTTCGACATTTTTTACGAGAGTTGGAATTGATAGATCGCTGCTCGGAGTGAGAGAGAGAGAGAGAGAGAGAGGGAGGGAGAGCTTGATTAACGTAATTAGTGCTGAGGCAACCGGTAATGAATTAAGTACGATCTTTTAGAGAGTCGGCGATTCGAATGCGGAGAGGTGCTTTTGAGAAATCGTCAGGGAAAATGTTGCTCAAACGGCCCTTTTCTTTGGTAATTTAACCTATTAAACGGGCTAATTCTCGAGAAACGAGAACAGTTCTTTTATTAACGCGCTTAAACGGGCTGAAGCCTCTATTTTTACAAAATTAGAAAGCGAATGGAATAGTACAAAGTGAAAACACGAGCCACTTAATAATGGTTAAGTGCTTGAAAATTTTTTACTATTTTCAAAGCTAAGAGTTTAACGAGAATTATGAAATTCACCATACAAATTCGAAAATATTGATGATTTTGTATTTAGTTTCGAAATAAAACTCTTCTTAATTTTTAAATAAAGCTCTTCAACAACCCGTGAGAAGTCTCGCGAAGACGGAAGCTTTCTATACCGACGAATACATATTTTTGACGGTTTGGCATTTAAGAATAATTCCATCTCATATTCGAACCGCCTATTTCGACGAGCGCGTTTATATAGACTAATAGGTTGTAATTCTTTCTATTGTTAGAAAAATGGTTCAATAAGCATTTCAGAATTTAATTTACGAGTCCAGTAAACAAAATTAACGGCGGCTCCCGTGTCTCTGTAATCTCGAAGGAGGCGAGCCATTTTCCCGCGGCGCAATGAAACATCATCTCGTAAAAGCAGCTTTTCACATATCCATATCCCCGTTCTCGTTTTACAGCCTCTCCTCTCCGTCTCTCTCGCGCGAGAGAGAGAGAGAAAGAGAGAAAGAGAGAAAATACCCGCGCAATTTCGCGGCTCGCGCATGCGTGCAAGAAAAGCCTCGAAAAAAGCGGAGCACCTCTCCGAGAGAGGAACGAACGGAGAGAGAGAGAGAGAGAGAGCGAGAGGGAGAGAATCGCGAAACAATCGGAGGCGGTCGCATTTCATTCGGCTTGGCATCGGCTCTGGCCCTTTTAAAGCTCGTTTTTGTGTTGGCTCTTCGAAAATTATGATTGTTTGTCCGCGAGATTTACTGCGGCATGCCGCCGAGAGAGAGAGAGAGAGAGCGCCGAGGCGGTTTGCCAGAGATTAAAGAATATCGTGGATTTACACAGCGCACGACGACGAATCTTATGCCCGAGCCGCTGCCGCCGCTGCTGCCGCTTGCTTCTCTTCCTCCTCCGGCAGTCTCTTGCAGGTAGGCGGGGAGGGGAGAGACGAGCGCACGAATTTGTTCCGCGATGTGTTTGCTCAAAAATTTGTCGGCGCGCGTGCAGCGGCAGCGGCGGCCTTTCCTTTTGTTCGGGACTTTGGATCCGAGAGAGTTTTTTTTTTCTTTATGAGCTCCGGCTAGCTGATTCCGCGGAAACGTGCCGCCTTCGGTTAGTTGTTATTTTGGTGGAAATTTCCCGCCGCTCGCAGATGTTTGAAAGATATATACTGATCAGATATAGTTGCCTTTATTTCTTTTAAGAAAGACGGGCAAAGTATTGTGCGCTTAAATTTTCCAACTCTGAAAGCAAGGAAACGTATCGTTGCTGCGTAATTAGAGAAGCATGTAGCGTTATTGTGCTAAAACAGATTTCATACCGCGTTACATAAGCCGTACTGTTTAGAAAGTACATCGTACTTAATTTGTCAAATGATTTAAAAAATTATAGGCATTATTCCTAAAAGCGGTGCGTAAACGGCCGCTTATCTAACGCACTTCTCTCTCGGCGAATCGTTCTTTTCGGATAAAACTCCAGTTTCTCAAACGGCAATAAAAACTAATCGTCGCACTTTGTCGAATATTACCCCCCCGGGTAATTCAATTACGTAAGCCGCCGTCTCGTCGCGGGGAATTTCCGACAAAAAAAAAAAAGAACGAAACAAAACGAAACGTCCCTAGAGATAGCCGTGTAATTAACGCAGAATCGACAGAGTCCTCCCTGGTTTTATCGCCGCGGGAAGAAGGATTACGGCCGCGTATTAAAAGAAATCGAAAAGCCCAAGTGAGAGGAAGGGATAAAAAACGTTTTAAGAGGAACGGCCGAAATGAGAAACCGCCGAGGGAGAAAAAGAGGAGCCATTCGGAGCTGGCCACTGTCCCGTCTGCGTGTGCGTGCGTGCGCTCGTGCGCGCGGCTCTCCGCTGCCTGTCGGCGCATACGTGGGAGAAAGAGGGCAGAAAATGACGCGTGCGCCGTCGTAAGAGGAATTCGTCTCTCCGCCGAGGGCAATTTCAAAGGCACGTTTCGCGTATTTAAATTTTAAGGAGGCGAAATTAAACTAATTATTCGCGCGGGGCGCGGTGAGAAAAGAAACGTCCGCGCGCGCGCGCGGCTTTTCTTGCGTCAGGGGAGAGGCAATCGGCGCCGAAATCGCGATATTTTCAATCGGCGCGGTTTCTCCGCTCTCGGCTCTGCGCTCCGTTTTCGGGAGATGGTTTTTTACGGTTTTATGGGATTTTTTCGACGCGCCTCAGTCGTACATCAGACGTCTGGCTGCTGCTGCTGCTTCGAAATGAAAATAAAATTCTCACACACGCAGCAATTGGCCCCCCCCTCTCTCTCTCTCCCCGCTAGAGCGGGAGGGAGGGAAAAAAAGGAGCAGCGAATGCCACGAGCAGCCATAAAAACAGCTGAAAGTATTAAAAACTTTAGGCCTTTTACTGCAGGCGAACGACGAGAGATGCACGGAGGAGAGAGAGAGAGAGAGAGAAAGAAGGATTATATCCGCGGCGGCAAAACGCTTAATAACAATCGTCAGCGGGCTTTCGGAGGGACAGAGAGGGAGAATGGCACAGAAGCTCGCGGCTCATTATGCGCGCTTAGCTCGTTGCCCGGTGAAAAAGAAAAATTGACGAGTTATAAACGCGCTCTCGAGAAAAGTGAAAAGCGCGGCGGTGGCCTTTTCTTCGCGCGGTTAATTTTCTTTTTCCAGAGCTGATCAATTGGAGCGGTTTAATTGCCAGTTTTCATACCGTAAGGCAATTCCAGTTAAATTGAGTTACATATTCATCGGGGAATACGGAACGACCGTCTATTTTGTTTTTGGAATAATAAAAAGCTCTTAACCGTTCGGTTATATGAATGTGCGCCACTAAGACTAACTAAATATTCCACCTAAGAAGATTTCTTATACAGCATACAGTACGAATGTTAATGTATAAAGTGAAAAAGGGAAATGCTCCCCCCGACTGCTTCTCGCTTTAAGAACCTTAATCGTTTCTCAACTTTTTCGCGGCCAAAGATTCATTTCTAATTCACCGTAAAACCGTCGCGCCGAGAAAGCTCCCGAAAACTTGGAAGAAAGCGCGCGTGAAACGCGTCGCTCGGGACTCGCGACAAAAAGCCCGCGCGGCAGCTGGAAGCGATTTCGCCGCGAGGGCTTATTAAAAAGTTTCACCCGAGAAGCGTCGTTTTCTGCGTAAAACTGATTTCTCGGCGCTCGCGGAGAGGAGGGACACGCACACGCCAAGTTGATTAGATTATCCGAGATTTCCGACGCGACGAGTCGAGGGGAGAACGAGGGAAGAAGGATAAAGAGTGAAATTGCGGGAGATCGGGACCGAGCGACTGTCGAGCGCGGTGACATTTTTTGTCATTCCGATTCCGGGACTTTTGGCGCGCTCGACGCTCTGCTCGCTGGAAGAGCTGCGATTGACGACTGTTACAACGACGTAAACGAGAGGTAATTTTTCAGCTTCGTCGCTAAATATTTTCCGAGTTATGAAAAAGAGAGAGAGAAAAAAACTAGTCGCAGAAGGCCAAGTGCGTAAATCAATCCTCGCGATTCTGCATTCCTCGGCACTTTTGCAACGACGCTCCGCGGCTTCTAAAAAAAGTCAGCGGCGCGCGCGACGTATCATCGATTGCTCGGATCGCGAGTCCTGGAAAAGGCCTGGGTTACTAGTTTTCGCATAAATAAACAATTATATCGGCCGCGTTCATTTGCATGATAATAGCGAGAGCATGCGCGGCGGCAGCTCCGCGGGCAGCGCACTTCTTCGCCTTTTATCTCATTCAGCGAAATATACGGCGTTCGGCTCAATAATTAAAATCGATAATTATCGTCGCCGGCGAGCAATAACCGGTCGTTATCGTCCTCCAATATTTTTCCCTTTTTGCCGAGTATCTCGAAGGGCTAATCCCCTCCACCCTCCGCCTCCCCCTCCTTCTCCTCCTCCTCCTCCTCTGTCCGGCGAGAAAAGCGAGGCGCCGCGGGGCTCGAAAGAATGCCAACTATAAAAGCCCGTAAGTCATACCGCAACTTGCAATTTTCGCTCGATCTCTTTTTACATGCGCCGCGGAGAGCTGCTATGCATTTATGCGCGCGGCTTTATTTATATTGTTCCGTGATTGTCTTTGACTATGTAAATCGGTGCATTCTAGAATTCCGCGCGCGGATGACCGGTCGAACCGCTCTCGGGCTCGTGAGAGAGAGAGAGGGAGAGAGCTCGAAAACTAAAAGTCAGCACACACGCGTCTTTGAAGTCGAAACACTCTCTCGACTCTCTCGGCGGATGATTACAGAGTGCACTGCCTTTTTTACGTTCCAGAAAAAGGCAGAGGAGTCGAGAGGGAGAGAGCGCGCGCCGAGGGAGGGGAGAGAGACTAAACCAAAAAAGGTTACACATATTAATTTCCTACGTGCGCTCCGTTTTGAAAAACCGATAACCGGGCAGCTTCGGCAGAAGAGTCGAGTCACCGGTTTAAATTGAGGCAAACGCCCCACGGGGAAAACCGGCGACGTCGAGCTTTCTGTCGGTCAACCCAGCCCGGCCCTCCGCTCCCTCCTCGTATTCCGTTCTTGCGCTTTTCGATATTCTTCAATTAAAAGATCAATCGATCCAAGTCAACCTCTCGTCGCGCCGAGGGACGTAATAAACCAGGCTGACAATTTAGCCGGACGATGATTGTTTTGTCGGTTAATTAATCACTCGCCGATCGGCCTCTCGGTCTTCCTTCCAGCGCGTCGACGCACGATCGACGCACGAGGCGCGCAAAAAGCCCGGCGAGGGAAACGCTTCGAGCTCGATAAAAAAGGAGGGCTTTTACAGCGCCGTAAGAAAATCCAGGGAATATAATTTCGAAGTGATCATCGAATATATAGGCTTCGGAAGGATCTCCCCGCGATACGGGTAAAAAAGAGATCGGCGAAAAGGATGAATAATTCAAGGAATACCCTCGCTTTCAGGACGTACAAATGCAGGCTGTAATTAAATTCGATACGCACCCCCCCCCCCTGCACGCCTCTCGGAGAAAAAGCAGTTTTGTAACTCGAATCCTTTTAAGACGAATTTCGTAATCTCACGCGCTTACCGGACAGAGAGAGAGAGAGAGAGAGCGCCGGTTGACAGTCATAAGACGCCTAATAACCTCGTTCGCTCCTCCTCCCCTTCCCCCTCACGGCGGTATCAAAGTTCATACGAACGAGGAATCGCATTAATAAGCGAGATTAAGAGCGAGCATTATTCAGAGGGGCTGTGAAAATCATTCCGATCCTCTCCCGGCGTCGGTAATTACCTCTCGCGTGCGCGCGGCACGCTTCCCGAGAGGAAGAAACGTCCACGGCCCGATATTTCACGTCCTCCCTCGATTAAACCTAACGCGAGAAACGCGACTGATTTCCGTACAGCGGCCTTTTTTTCAAGGCTCGCGTGAGCGGCCGCTGCTTTCGGGAAGGAGAGCGTTCGTGCTATACCATATTTTTCGCGATCGCGAAAACGCTTGCTCTCTTGAATTTCGAGTTTACGAGCCGCTCGGGAGGAAGATGATATTCGGAATTTTCGTCCCCTCGAATAATTAATCGACGGCGATTCCGCGATAAATACCCACCTGTAACCGAAACCTTTTACGGACCGAAGCGGTAATCTTCTATAACTTCCTTTTAACCATCGCGGATGCTCCCGAAAACCTTGCGGTCCTTAACCGTTCTTTTTTTAAAAACCTCTCAATACACACCTCGCAGCCCGCAAAAGCCCGTCGAAATTCCGTCGTTCCCCGCTGTCTCCCCAAATCCAAACACACGCGCGACCAGCGGCGGCGGAGCTCCCGCGCAAAAAAACAAAGGACCAGTCGCCGAGTCCCGCCGGCCATTAGCATAATTTATTCATCCCATCAGCGCGACGGTCCAGTCCGGAGAAAGCGAGACGGAAGCGTCGCGGGCAGGAACTTCCGGAATGCCCTCCTCGGACGCGCGCGCGCGCGCGGCGCTCGCATAACCGGTTCTGCCGCTCTCACGTTTCGTGTCGCGAGCGTATCTCTCTCTCTCTCTCTCTCTCTCTCTCTCTCTCTCTCTCCTCGGTTCGGCTCTCTGCCCCGGACACACCGTTACACGCTCGCGGGCACCGGGGTATTAATTCATAATTAGAGCACGCGGCCGCCCACCTACGGGGCGCGAAGGCCTAACCCACATTCCTGCCGCTCTCGTTGCGTTTTCAGCGGCGGCGGCGACGACGACGACGGCTTTCTGCCCGGGACACTCGGGGATCTGTTTTCGAGCGCTGCCGGGTGATGCGTGAGGTTAGGGATTCTTGTTGTGGCGGCTCGGGTCGAGAGGCTCGGATCGTCGATGCGGCGTGATATCCTTTGCCGGGACGCGAGATGAAAGCGATCGAATGGTGCGGACGGAGGAGAGACTTTTGGTAAATGATCTGGCGCCTTGGATTTCTAATTAAAATAGTATGCGAAATCGTACGCTCGAGATAAAGGATTCTTGGAAAATTAAATTGAGAGCAATCGTTTCTTGATATCGTTTGAAAGATATTAAAATGCTTCGATTTCAAGAGAATTCGAACAATAATTTTAAGAAATACAATTATACCTTACACTCGATCCATCCAATTAATTCCGCTTACAACCCGACTGCATTTCCCGCGTTACCAAATCGCGATATAAAATTACCGCAAACCAAATCATCGCGATGAAACCGGCGATTCAATAATAATCAATCAATCGCCTCGCCGCCGCAAATGAACAAATACCCCGACTAATCAGCTAATAAACATAAAGTTACAACAAACCCCACCAGCCAGAGGCCTCGTCCGCTTAACGAGCCTCGCGGTGCCCGATCAATCTCGCGAAATTAAAAGCTCTAACACGTGTAGCGGCCGCACACGCGAGGCGGCGCGTCAGTCAGGGGGCCAGGAGTGAAACATCAAAACGCGCTCGCTCGCGAATGCTTACACGCTTGCATTGCGCGTCACCGCGCGTACGCTTGCATGTAGATGCTCCCCCTCTCCCCTCTCCTCTCCTCCTCCTCCCACGCGGCGGCGGCGGCGGCGGCAGCATCTCGCGGTAACACGTGTCGACGCGGCGCGAGTAATTTATCGAATCTCGGGCAAGCGGAGCGGCGGATTAATCGCTGTTTCCTTAACCTGCTTATTTGCCGCGCTCTCTCTCTCTCTCTCCCTCTACCTCTCGGGGGACAATAAAACGACGAGTTATCTCCCGAACGGCTCTCGCCGCGCCGGGGACATAAAATTCGTTATCAGGAATTGGAGCTACTGTTTGCTGGGAGGTGTTTTGTCTGGGGGGGAAGCCGCGAGCGGCGGCTGCAGGCGCGAGAGGCAAGATTTTCCCTCCTTAAATTTTACCTACAAATCATAAATTCAAAGCGTTTGTATATAGTTTTCTTTTTTTTTCTTTTTGTTTCTCAAGGCTCTCCCGACGAAAGCAGAGCAAAGTCGGCGGCGCTTTTATTGCGACCGGTGCTTTTTATTATCAGAATCGAGTGATAAAACCTTATCGAGCCGCTTGTTTAAGTACAAAGTCGTAGAAAAATATGAGCGTTTATTCGAAAAATCTTAATCGAAATACGAGCAATTCGTACACACTGCGCACGCCGCCTTTTTTTACTGCAACGTACATATATATTAACGCAGAGCCACCGCCAGCGCTCGACTCCCGAGCGTAAAAAAAAGACAAGCATTCGAAAAGCAAGCGTCCTCCCCCGAGAGAGCAAACGCCCGAGGATAATCTCGTTTCGGCGATTCCGCGTCATCTCACGCGCCTCGCGCATAATCCGCCGGTCTGCGAAGGAGGGGGGGAGGGGGGAGCGAAGGACGGAGCGAAGCGGAGAGAGGCTGAGCAATTCAGAGTCTCAAGATATTAGGTCTCGGGCGCGGGAAGTCAACTTCCGGGCGTAGGCGGCCGGCTAGAACAATTAACTCGAGAACGCGCGGCCAGATAACCGGCCCCGGGATCCTTGAATTTTTCCGCGAGCGGCTTCTGGCCTAATTTTCGCCGCTGCGGCGTCGTGCTTTCTTCCCGCGAAAACTAGATTGGGCGGCGCTGACGTTTCGGCGAAGGATTCCGCTTTCATTCCCAGCGAGAACATTTGAATATCGTTGGACGCTCGAGTCGTTCGATCGACGACGACGATCCGTCACGCGGCTCGGCCGTCGATTTTACTGTAGCCGGGCAATAATTCCGCTGGCAGAGGTCGCGCTGCCATTTTTTGGCGAGAGCGTCGCGCCGGCTCTCGGGTGTCGATTAGGAATAAAAAATAGACGCGGCCCGAAAGACTGCCGGCGGTAACGAGGCGGCGGAAAAACGATCGATGATTCATTGTCAGCGGCCACGAATCGATAATTATAGCATCGCGGCCGCGCGAGTCTATAGCATCCGTCAAAAACGGCACGAATGGCAAATAACGTACAATTGTGTAATTTCGACGGCGAGCGGCGAAGGCGCGCACGCATTAAATTATCTCGAGTGTCGAACCGCGGCGGAATGCAATTCTTTTCTTTTCCTTTTCTTTTAATTTCGTTGCGCGATCGACCGTTTTGAATAAAGCGCAGGGAAGGAGTAAAATATTTCGTTTGTGCGGATGGTAATTTTTTTGACGGGCTTACAAATTGGCCCTCTTCTAGTTTCATTTGTCAAAGTCTAAAGAGGACTGTTGGCGTCTTAATTCCATTCGAGCGTAATTATTGGTTGGCAAATGTTTTTAATTACCATCATCAATTTAATCAATTTGTTTAAGGATAAACTACTTGCATACCGATGTTATGATGACTCAATTCCCAAGTCTTAAGGGGATGTCGGTGTAAACGTACACTTTTCTCGATTAAATTATTTTAGGGCATTAACGATGGCAAAACGCTGCAAATTTCCCTTGACGACTCCAAAAACTCCTATTGTTATTAAAAACTCGTCCCCTACAATGGACGGCAAACAAAGTCAAAGCCTCAAAGCAAACAGCGACGCCAAGCGCAGCTCTTCGAGCCCGCTTCGCGATTAAGACGCGCGCGAGTTTTTCGTCGTCGGCGCGGCGGGAGGATTTACGCCGACAGGCCCCGGGCCGCGGCAATTTCGCGGCGCATTTTGAAATTCAAATTCTCGCGCTTTTTCGAGGGGCCCGCGGGCTCCGGCGCTAAATTTAAATTTACGATACCCTCTCTCTCTCCCTCGACGGCGCGGCGCGTCTCCTCGTTTTCGTTGCGCGGCCGCGCGACATTAAGCGCGCCGACGTTTCCACAAAGCCGCTGAAACGCGAATTTGGAGATTTATTTCGGGCGGCACCTCGTCGTCGGCGCGTCTTCGCCTCCTTATTCTTTTTTCGCCCCCCAAGTCAAACAATATAATTCACTGCGAGGCCCGAGCGTTCTCCCTCTCTCTCTCTCTCTCTAGCTGAGAAAACATATGCGCAATGGAAATAAAACGTAATTAATGTAAATCAGCTTGATTAATCGCGGAGGCCCGTCTGCCAAGGTGCCTGAATTCACGACATTGTTCCCGGGAGTTAGGAGGGCGGCGGACACGAGTTCGGAATGCGCCGGTTTGTCGGATTCTGACGGTTTAATAATAACGGGAGATGGCTTGATTCAAACGGTATTGCGAAATGGAGTGGGTGTCTGTTTATTTTTGATTTTGTGCTTAGCTTCTTATTGTCGCACCTATTATTCGAACGAGCTTTCGGTGATTTATTTGAAGAAACATGTAATAATAGAATTACCAAACGAAAGAGGTTCACGGTAAGCCAACTTTGCAGTTTTCCAAGCATTTGTCACTCAAACATTTAAAAAGAGAACGCAATTTTAGTAAGATTCAATAGACTCGAGTAAACGTTGAAGTCCAAACTAATTCAAACTGACAAATAAACCGCTACCGCCGGCGAGCCATTTTACACCGCAGCAGCAGCATCGCGCATAATTAATCCCCAATAAATAATCCCTCCGCGCGCCTCGAGTAATTGAATAATCGCCGATCGATAAATAACCAATCGCCAGCAGCCGAAAAGGCTTCCCCGGCTCTCGCTCCCTCTCCCTCCGTTCGTCTCGCCGCGCGGAAAGCGGGAAAAGCGCGCTGGGAACTCGGTGTCCGCGCCGCGCGCCGAGGCACATAAATATTTCGCAAAGGAGCGGACCTGTCGCTTCCGCGCGGGGCGCGTGCGCCCAGTCGACGCTCGGTGCGCCGGGGAGCCGCCCGACGCGGCCCGGCTTGATTTATCGCGCTCCGGAGCTGAGACGGTGGCCGGGGGAGGGGAGAGGGACCGATCGGAGGGACTGCCGAGCCGAGCGCCGAGGTTTCCGGATTGTCTGAATGACGCGGGAGGTGAATTTCGAGGGAGATTTAGGCTGGGATTCTTTGGGGATTAAGTGGTGCGGGTGGACGGTGGCGGTGAATGTTTTGAGTGGGATTGTCGCGTTGTTGGACCGCGGGCGCGTAAATTAGGAACTGAGACGATTATTTATACGACGGCAGATTACTCTTGTTGATAGTTTGCAGCTGCGTCAAGTCGTGAAACTTATTAGTTGAGCCATAATGATGTTATTATTTTCATCATTACATTTACAGATGAATCACTCGCTGCCGTACATTACTCATTCATTTTTGTGAATGTTTTTGAAAAAGATAATAGACAGTATCCTCGACCGCAGGTAAAAATACCCGATGCAAAAACAAATATGCGACGCGCACGCGATTATACGCAAAAAAAAATGGTCAGTCTAAAAATGAAAACATGATTTAAAAAGGAGTATATATCTTTTTTTGCAGCCGTAATGAAATAAACGATTGTTCCGCGGCGATATTCATGGAAACGCTAATGCCATTCAGGCATTTTCCCGCACTATGAGCTTTATTAATGTACGATCGTAATGAATTTTGCAGATAAGATTCATCGAGTCGATACATACCGCAGACCCGGCCGAGCGGATACTTTGCAATTAATAAAAAATTCAACCCAGCCGCGGAGCGCTTGAAATTCTAAGCAGACAATAGAGCGAGCGTTCTCTCATTGTCTTCGCAGCGCTCGGCCCGTCGTTAAAACGCACGGGCAATTTGTTTCTCCGCCGAGTGCAACTAAAATCGCACGTTATTAACAACAAGAGCCGAGAGGTCCTCCCTTCCCCCCCGCGAGAACGTCAACACACCGAAGATGCGAAAGAGAGAGAGAGAGAGAGAGAGAGAGAGAGCGCGCGAGTCGTCGGATCGAAAGCGCTGACGTCGGAATCGCCGGTCGGTCGTCGGCCTGCCGATCGCGCGGCGGCGGCTCTCTTTAATTGCCGGATAATCAAAATCCGAAGCTGGTTACGAAAAAAAGAAGCCGAGGGAGACAATGCCGCCGCGCGCGGAAAAGCAGCTCGAAGCGGGGCCGGCGGTCGTTGCACCCGAATCGCGCGGCCGGCGTTGCAAATATTTCCTGGGAAAACTGCGAATTTTTTCGCGGCCGGCGACGAGCTGTTCCTTTGTGTTTTCGGGTGTTCAGTGAACTCGGGCTTTGAATACTGCATGAATGCCGCTTTGTGCATTTACGGAGAAGATTTAAATCGATTATTTGTCGCTTTATTGGATGCTTTTCATTTCGATGATGCGGAGCTACATATTGCTTAGAGTTTTCCGACTTGCTGCCCCCGGCGAACAATGAAATACGAGCGGCGTTTTTCATCAATTATTCAGCCAGTTTTTAAGTAACGTCCTGCCAGTGAGTTACGTAAAGTGTTTATTACCGATCGTAAACAAACAGTTCATCCCGACAGCCAATTCCTCAAGACGAGCCTCCGCTTTCACGACGCGCCGAGCGCCCAATTTTCCATTTAGCCTACAGCTGCGCTTATTTTGAAAGAATCGTTTTCTAATTACGAGAGTGGCGGAGGAAGGGAAAAAAAGCAAAACAGCGCAAAAGACGGTGAGCCGCTTTACGCGAGCGCTGCGCATTAAAGGTCCCGCGCGCGATCCGCGTCCTCTGCGGCGTCGAACTCGCGTCGGTTTCGGGTGTGCCTTGCTGCGCTCCCGCATTGTTTTGGAAAATTATGTTACGGGCTTTATTAATAATTTATACAGGCAGCCCGCCGCGGGGACTTTCTAAAAGGCGGCGGCTTTGCGAACCGCAGAGCCTCTCCCGGCGGAAACTCCCACCTCTCTCCCGGTGTAAAGACAGACGCAGGGAGAGAGAGAGAGAGGAGGAACGAGCGCCCTGTCATCTCTCGGTCTTGATTCTCCGCGATCGGCGGAATGATGAAAGATGAGGGACTCGCCGCCGCCGCCGCGCTGCTTCTCAAACGTGACTCAATAAGTCTTTTGTGCACCGAAACCGGTTAAAATGGAATCCGCGGAGATGAATTTAGTGCCGAGGACGGGGGACTCTGACGGGCGAGGAATTCACGCGAGTTCCAATGTATTCGATTAGTTTCGTTTGTATCTTTGAGAGTTTTGGGAAAACGGTCGCGTTTTTCGCTCTGCTTTTTTAATAAGGCTTTGCGAAAATATCCTGCGAGCCTTCGTTTTCACGTCCGTATTGGTTGTGCAAAGGCAAAAACGCGTAATTAACAGAAACACATATTTTTGTTCATTATTTATTATTACGCCCATTAAATTTGTAATAATCATTCATTACACAAAACGTCATGTAAACGCTAAAATTTCCAAAGCCCATACTATTTTTAATCATACGCTCAAACGGATGGATAAACGAACAAAGTCAACGACATCCAATTAATCAGGAAATTCGAAGCTTTTGTAACAACCCGTTTAACGCCGCTCTTAATGGAAAATCCAGGGAAGCCGAACGGTTATACGACTGCCGGCGAAAAAGCTCTCGCCGCCGCGGCGCGGCGCGCGAACCAGCTGTTAGGCGAAACCGGTTAAAATGAAATCCCGCGCGGCGCGGCGGCGGCGGCGGCCGCAGCTTTATTATTTCCTCTTTCTCTCTCGCCTGCCGCGCGCGCGCGCGTCAATTCGCGGCTGCGCCGCTCGCAATTGAATTTACAACTTTTCATTACTTTCCAGGCTCGCCGCGCGCGTCCGATTTTTCCCATTAGGCAGCGCGCTGCGCCGCTCGCTCCGAGCGCGACGGGACAGGGGGGGCGGGGGGAATATCATCGCTCCGCGAGAGAGGCGGAAATCAGGTGAGGCATAATGCGGAATGCGGCGCTGAGTGACATTTTGGGGGCGCGCCGCTCGTTTGTCACGGGGTATGCACGCCGGGGCGAAGGATATGCGCGAGCTGCCAAGATGCATTACGACGACGGAGCGAGAGCGGCGAGGTAGCGTCCTTTTGAGATGCTGACGCCGCGCTTTAATTTGCTCTCCAAAGGGCCTCGATTTCACGTTGCGCAACTGTTGCGCGACTGATATCGCTGCGCTGGCTTGCTTTTCGCGGCGTTAGGACTCTTTCTTTTATTTCGCGGGGAAAGCTTCGTTTGAATTTCTATACGTTTATAATATGTAGTAATTCTTTTTTTTTTACCTTATATTGATTTTCATTGTCTATTCTGCTTAGAAAAAGTAAGGTTTTTCGAGGGTTAAAGGAAGAGTGAGTACACGATTTAAGTAAGATTTAAGCCTTTTCATTCAAAATTCGAAAAAAAAACAATATAAAAGCATTCGGCAGTCTTTTACACAAAGTAAAAAAAGCAGCATCTTGACGATTCTATCCAAACTGTCTCTCCCCAGCCGAATGTCACCCCGTCCCTCTAATGCAATATTAATACCACCTCGATCCGTCCATCAGCACCTCGACCGAAAAAAGCGCACACCGCCAAACGCGGCGCAAACGGGCCTCCTCCTCGCCGCAGGTGGCGTCTCCTTCGCCCGGCGGCGCAAGCTCCCTCACGACCGCGGGCGATAGCGATCGCGGAAACGCCGAAAACACGCGCATTTTCTCGAAAGCCGCGCAGCCGGCCTCGGATGAAAAAAAGGGAAAAAAGGCCAGTCGCGCGCGCGCCCGTTTTCACATGCATTGAGATAGGCAACACGCTGGGCTATCGGTCAAAGTCATGCCGCGCGGCGGCTCGATTCCACCGAGCGCCGAAAAGATTGTTATAAAACGAGCGGGGGGTGGCGGGGAGGGGAAAGGGCGTGCATATAACCCTCTCCCGCGATACGGATGATTAATGGCCGAACGATCATTTGGTTTTGTAATTTTTCTTTTTCCGTCGCGGCCCGAGAGAGAGTCAGTTTTAATGAAACGATCGTTGTTTTGGGAGAAAAAAAAGGGACCGGCAGTTATTACCATCGCGGCGGCGCGAGGCATTTACATTCGCGGGAAGGAACAATGGCGGCGTAAAAAAGTTTGATATCTATATTTAGCTAAGCCGGACACTCCGCGGCGTTTACTTCTCTCGTAAATCAAATTACGGCCGATGTGCGCTCGAGAACACGCCATTTTTTCGTCATTGATTTATTCCGCGCTATGAGGAGAACTGACATTTCCGGAGTGGCTTAATTGTCATGCTCGATGCAGAGAGACGTCTTTTTCGTCCCGGGTAACGTTCGAATCATAAATTTTAATCGGCTCGAGGAATTTTTTTCTCCGTCTCTCTCTCTCCGCAACATGAATAATTGATCCTCTCCGAATTTTCAAATTCCGCATTAATTATGTAAAAATCGGAACGAATCCGTCAATCCGGCCGCGGCGCATCTTTAGCCTCGATATTCCTACATTCCACGGCGTCGCGGGGATATATAATTGATTTGCGCGACGTGCCCGTCGGCTCGTCGCACCTTCGCAATATGTAAGTGCGTATTCTGGATTTCGCGCCTTTTTCGTTGTCTTCCATTGTCTCTCTCTCTCTCCCTCTCTCTTTCTCTCTCTTTCGCTTTTCCATCGCGGGTAGAAACTCGCCTTTTTTGGAGGCAACGGAATCGGCGCGCACGATGTTTATTAACCGGCGCTCGTTCTTAGGCCTCTTCGGCTTCGTAATTGGCAGCCGTTCGTACGTCTCTGTCTGTAACTCTCCTCGCGCGCCGACCGAGAATAATACCTACGTGCGTAAGTACATGGAACGCGCGTGTGCAGCGGGGGCCTTTTTTTCATTCCGGCCGCGGCGAGGAAGGGACTCGAAGAGCCTTCTTTTCATTATTTTACGGCTTTTATGGAAATCGACTCTATGGGGATCTAATCGGCTGCTATTTTTAGCGGCTCGCTCGAGAAGTGAGAAATCGATCTTTGCGGAACGGAAGAGAAAATGTTGAGCTAAGATTTGTTTATTAAAAAACGAGCAGACTATTCAGAAAATCGATTGAAACCCTCAGCTATTCTTCCTCGGTGCGCAGTGTGGCTTCTCGGAAAATAACTCCCAGTCGACTTCGTGTCCCAAAACCGCTTCGGCGAAAAAAGCGTCGCGACGAATATTTTTGAAATAACACGACGCGCGCCTCCCGAGACAATGGCATAACATTAGCGAATCCCTCGGATTTAATAATGCAGCGCGCGTCAAAAAAGTCTCCTCCGCTTCGAGCTTTTCATTACGCCATATACACTCTCCGGAGGATGTCGCGCATATGTGCAGTCAGGGCCGCCGCGCGCGAGCAATATACGCACAAACACCCGTAAAATAGCGGCGCGACGCGAGATGCGAGACAAAGGAAAAAGGAGAGCCGCCGCCGCCTCGCGCGACTCTTCTTCGTCCCGCGTGGTATTTTCGCCGGTAATCATCGCTTCTTAACCCTCCCTCCCCCCGACGACGACTCGAAAGCGGGCCAAATTAATACGCCGTGTCATTTCCAGCATCGGGAATTCGCGAACAATGAATGTAAGAGCTGAGCGCGCGCGCGCGGCCGAGTGAAATTTACACATAATGGTCCCCGGGGAGAGCCGCAATTACCCGTTATCGCGATAATGTTTAATCATACCCCGGGCGCAAGAGCGAGCGAGCGAGCAGCCTCGCGAGTGACCCCGAGCCGGAGAGGCCGCCAGCCGATTTAGACGCCTACCCGTCGATTTTTCTCGCCGGAGAGTGTCTTTCTCCGGTCTGCGAACAATCGGAAAAGCCATCCCGGCGGGGAGAGGTCGCGGAGTCGAGAGGAGGATTGTTGGGTAACGAACTGGAGGATTAACATACAGTGTTCAATCAACGTTTTTTCGCTCCCCGGTCGTTAGGATGATTGCGAGTCGACGGGGCTTTTGGGAAAGTTCGGCGCGTCGACGGCGAGAGGGTATTTGCATACCATCTCTTTTTTGCGGATAATCAGGGGACTCCGCTGGCGACGCAGCTTCTTCTTATCTGCGTAAGACGTTTGCGCGTTTGATCGAACTTTTTCACGAAAAAGCTAGCTTTTTGATAAAAATATTAGTCCGGTGAAAGTCTGGGGTGGGTCTCGCCATATTTATTTCGATCACTCATCGAAATAAATAATTCACCCACACTTCGCAGATCGATCGCTCGTCAACTTTCTCGATCCGAAAAGCCAATCTCTCTTAAAATTCCTTTCGCAAGTTCATCGACACCGGAATTTCGCTCCACACGTCCGGCGCAGCTCTCGGCTCCAATCACGCGCCCGCAATTACGGCCGGCATGTCCCCCGGCATGTCCTCCCCGGACGCGCGAGGGAGCCGCTCCCGCGTACCTCTATCTGCTCCTTTGTCTCCGAGTCGCGCGGACACGCCGGTACCGGCTTTTTCCCTCTCGCGGGGGCCGCTTTTTTCGGCCGGCGGGGAGGCGGCTATGCGGCCGGGCGGGGCCTGCTTTATTGCGAGGCTTATTAGGCTGCGACGCATGCGCCGGGGGTATTCCGACGGAATTCGCGGATCGGTTTTTGCCCCCGGCGCGTCGGCTAATGCTGGTTTGTGTTTCGGTAGATTCGGCGCGATCGTTTTTCGGGCGCAGGCGTCGATTTCTTTCGCGATCGCTCGGATTTTGTAAGTCATTGTTACTATGTACTTTCTTAAGTATACATAAAGAAAAATTAGTCGCGATCGGAAATTGGAGGCGTCGATAAACGGCTCTCGGAAAACCTGGCAGCGTTGGGAAAAAGAAAAGAAAGCCGGTTGCGCAACGAGTCCGTTCTCCGGTTTCATTACCTTACCCTCCCTCGCGGGCCGCATACCTGGCCGCGTTAAGCCACGGCCGAATGAAGCGATATAGAGAGCTCTGGGCGCGCGTAAATTTCGCGCGCGGCTAATAAGTGACAAATGAAACGGCGAAAAAGCGCACCGCCTCTCTTAACAAAGAGCACAGTGCTCCGTTCGACAAGCCAAGGAGGGAAGGAGAGAGAGAGAGAGAGGGACGGAGAGAGACACGATGTGATTAATGGACTCGCTGCGCTCTCGCGGGGATAAGATCTTCGACGGAATTCCCGGGGGAGGGAGAGAGAGAGAGAGAGAGCTGCTTTACGCGTGTATTGGATTTCTTTTAAATTCGTTATACTTTATCCGGCAGTATGTTAATAGCCGCTCGATATGATAGCTCGCCGAGTTCATTTATCATTCGCGGCTGTTCGTGGCCTCTCTCTCTCTCTCGCGAGACAAGAGCGCGCCCTTTTCCGATTGCCATTGTTGCCGCGCGGCGTGAGCGCACTTTTGTGCTAGGCGGGGATATTGTCACCTGTTACCTTTCGAGCTAATGGATGGTGGTGCAAAAGTGCAGCGTTCGGCGGGGGTAGGATTAGTGCTTCTCTCGTATCGCGCCTTTTTTTTTCCTGCCGGATAACGATCTTTTATATAGAGCTTTATTGCTAATCGAGCTACCGATGATTGCCGGTTGTCGCTCTTAATGAGTCGATAACTACGATATCGTTTATGGCCTATTATTTGCACTCGCTGTATAATTTAATCCTTCTACAAAAATTTAAATGCAAGCATTCCGATAATCTTGGCTCATTATTAGATAAGCCATTTCCAGAAAAATTAGCGTACGGAATAAGTGACCTTTCCACCTAAAAAAAAAAACAACTCAGCTCGCCCCAATGAAAAAAAATTGCAAAGCGGCGGCTTTAAAACGCTTGGCGCGACGCCTCATAATCCAGCTTACAAGCTGCACTAACCGCGCAAAAAACGATGAAATTCTAATCAGCGGCGGCAGCAGCGGCGGCGGCGTCGGCGACACGAAAAGAGGGAACGACGACGCTAATAGACTCTCTCTCCCATTAGGATTCACTTCCCCGTGTGATTAATTGGCGCTCATTAACATCGCGGCCGCGGGTCTCTCTCTCTCTCTCTCGCTCTCTGTGTGCCGGCATTGTCTGGGCGTTTGCACCTCGCGCCTCGTCGTCGTATAGTAGCCTGCCAGGCTCGCGTGAATACCGAGGGCCCCGGCGACTGCCGACACGGACGGATGCCCGCCAATGGCATAAATCACTTTTTAGCTCTCCTGGCGGCGGCGGCCGTTATTTCCCTCGGCGCCTCGAGCGAGAGAGAGAGAGAGAGAGAGAGAGAGAGAGAGAGAGCGAGAGAGAGAGAGAGAGCGAGAGAGAGATGCCTCGACGCTTATTTGGAAGCTTGATTGTTTTGAGTGTAAGCCTTTGTTTTCGGGATTTGCGCGAGAGGCCTTTGATCTCGCGGCGAGCGATTGTTTTGTGTAACGACTAATCGGTTATTTCGCCTTTTTACTTGGGAATGTTTTTTTCTTTAGCAATTAACAATTAAAATTGTACCGTGCAATTGCGCTTCGAGTCATAATAGTTTTTATCGACAAGTTCCCACGGAATAATCATCTCAACCGTAACTCTCCCGAACTATCGAAGACCCCGTAAAGGACACGTAGCACTTCCGCCGAAACAAAGTCCCGCCGTGTATATCTCTTAATCCAGATTGAAAATATGTAAATAAATCCACTCTCTCTCTCTCTCTCTCTCTCGCGGTTCTCTCCGCCGCGTCTTCCAGCAGCGGATGCCCATTCCGTATTCCCCGTCGAAAAAGTATTTTAATAGAAACGATTCATCATTCCTTGCGGGCCTCTCTCTCTCTCTCTCCCCCCTTTTTTCTCCCGCCCCGACACTGGTTCGCCCCAGCTTTTGCTCGCGAGGCCGTTCCGCCGCTAACTCTTTCGATCTCTCTCTCTCTCTCTCTCTCTCTCTCTCCGTTCCCTCTCTCTCGAGTCTTGCGCCGCTGCACTTTGCACTCGCTTTTTCGAGGCTCCTCCCTCTCGGCAGCCGTTTGCCCCCGCTTTCCGGGCGCCTTTGTCCTGACGTTTCGGCGCCTTTGTATCTTACTTACTTGCTTACTCGCTGCTTATCCAGAGTTTTTGGAAACTCTCTTGTTTTACTTTACGAGCGGGATTTGGCAAGCTTGTCGAGCTGCTGTTTTTTTTTTTTTTTATTGTTTCGGTGAATGTGACTTCCTCGTTTTCTCGGAAGAAAAAAAGTGCTGTCTTTAAAAGCCTCGTTCGAAATGGTTTTGTAACAGCTGCGATAAATGAAATTAAAACTTGTCTGTTCTAAAACAAACTAGAACCTTGGGAGCATAATGAATTGCCATTTAATATAAGATAAACAATGTAAAAAAAGAGTGACCCACTTACCGTTCGAAAAAGAAAAAAAAAAGGAAACGGATCTATCTTAATTAAGATCTTTGTATTCCCAGAATAATATTCGCTCCACTTTAGTTAAATCGATTGCTTTAGAAATCGAAAACCTCTTCAAATAGTGGGTAATGTGACTGCATCTCATTTATGAGCGAAGGGTTAAAAGACTCTCTCGCCCACTAAAACACTCGGGCCGCGCCACTCCGCTCCGCCGACATGTGCAAGATAATGAAAAGCCTCTTTTACATTCGAATCGAGCTCGAGCCCGAAATGCAGATCAATCAAACATTAAGCCCCGAAACGGAGCGAAACCCGAGCCCCGCCGGTAGTGGAAAGCATAATAGCATTTCTGAACTCCATCGACGAGTGGCTCTCCGCATTTGACTAATCCTCCCGTTCGTATTATATAAAAAAAGGGAGGAGGGATCCGTACCTGCGGCCTTTTCCGCGAATCTACCGCGCAGACGCATAAATATATGTGCGCATAAGCGGATTTATGGAGGGACTTTTGTTTCCCTGGGCCCTCGGCTTTTACGGCGCGGAATCTCGTAAATTCTCGCCAAAAGCCGTGCGTATGCAGAACGCCAGGAGAGGGCCCCTCGAAGGAGGAGGTGGAGGAAGAGGCCGAGAGAGAGGGAGAGAGAGAGAGTTATGCATTTCGGGAGAGAAAAATGCGAGTTAATTCGCGCGATATTCGGAGAGTGAAGTGGAGCCAGTAAGAGAAGCGATTTGTCAGGCCCGGCGATGAGGGAGAGAGAGGGAGAGAGAGAGAGAGCCTCTGAAATCCCTCATTAACCTGGCGTCGCGTTTTTCGAGCTCCTTTTTTGCCGGTCGGGAGAGCTTATCGTTCAACGCTGTAAGCAGTTCTGAAAACTGAGGGTTATAGCTTGATTAAAAATTTCGCCGCTTCCAATGTCTCCTTTTACGGTCATTATATCCCGTGCCCCTCTTCTTGCGTTCGTTTACGAACAAATTGAAGATTGCAGGCTCTCCAAAACGCGGAACGTGAATTTCATTAATCTCCGAAATCTAGAACTTCACTTCAAAGTGTAATTACCGCGCTTCGACTTCAATGTATTCGCGCGCCTTCCACGCAAAGGCGTAAGAATTATCCCTATATTTACCCATCGGGCGAGCGAAAAGTGCAAAGCGTCGGAGCGAAAGAAGCCGCAAAACACCCCATGAAGCTTTCTGCCGGCGAGCGCGCTGCTTAATTTAGAAACTGCCATACTCAGAGGGGGGGGGGGGGGGGGAAGAAAGTGGGCCGCGCCGCGGCGAGGATAATTTACCAAATTCAGTCGGCCGGCGAAAGATGCATCTCTCTCTCTCTCTCCGGTTTGCATTATCTCCGGTCCCCTCTTCGGGATATTTTTCGGGCGTTTCGCGGAATTCGCGCTTGTCGTGCGGTTTGCGAAGCAGAGAGAGAGAGAGAGAGAGAGAGAGAGAGAGAGTGAGGGAGAGAGAGAGAGGAAGGAGGGAAGACGCGGAGAGAGAGAGAGAAGCGGCAGCTCCGGGCGGCGTTTTCTCGTTTTGTTCGCGCGCGGCGCGGCGGTCGTCTCGAATTTTCGTTAAATTTATGCAATTCCGCCGACTCATTTTTCATCATCCGTCTCTGCTGCACAACTCGCGGGAGAGAGAGAGGGAGAGAGAGAGGCCTTTCTTTTGACCGGTCGAAATAAACTCGCTATATACGAGCGGCCCCGGGGGAAGGATTCCCTTCGCGGAATATACGCCCGATGAAATTTATTCTTCGTACGTGAGCGCCTCCAACTAGCATACGTAGGCTCGTATTTTCGATCCGGCCGGCGAGCAGCTTGTCCTTTTATTTTCGGCTTTGCTCTTGGATTATTCTTTGCGAAGGGAAGGCTCTCGCCGATGCTGCTGCTCCTCGCCACTGGTTGCAGCCCTTTGCGAGTTTTCAATTAGCGATTCGGCCGATGCACAGAGGGTTGAGTCATTTCGAAATGGACAGTGTAAGAGCGACGAGTCGCTTTTGCGGTTGGTTGTCTTATTTTTATCAGATGTTTATGATTATTTCCTTATTATTTTAGTTGGCATCTTGAACGCTTCCGTAATTGACCATTAAAAAGCTTTGTTTATACATTAATTTTACGATAAAAACTCAAATTTTCTTATAAAACAACGCACAAACGATTCATTATAAATCTTTCGTCACAGGAAGTGATTAATTCACTAAAAACATTTTACATTCGTGACAACACCTACGACAGCTGCTCAAAAAAAAAATTATCGTATAAGAAACAACAAATTTCTAAATTCGAGAGCCAAAAGAAAAAAAAAACAGAAAAAACACCGAGATTTCACGCGCATAAAGAGCGCATCGAACGGCGAAATGAAGCGATAATAAAGAAGCGTGTCCCAAACTCGTCCCGCTAACGCGAAAAACATCGCGAAACTCTCGGCGCTCTTCCCCCCCCCCCCTTCCCCCAAAAAAAAGGCACAACGGACTCCCGGCGGGCGCTCTCCGCTCCTCCGCGCGGCATCGAGAGCAAGGCAATAATCAGGAATAATTGAAAAAGGCCGACGGCGAAAGGTGGTACTTTGGGTATACTCGCAAAAGCCCGAGCTCTAATTATGCGCGCGCCGTGTGTTCCGGAATATCGCGCGACGTGCGACCGTCCGCTTGCGCGAGACGCCGCCGCGGTGAAAGCTCGCCCCGTCGTGGACTCCCGCTAATGCAATTGTGAGGACCCGCGGCCCGGGCTTTCTACGGCGCGCGGACCGATTTTCCCGCGAGCCGAGGCGCGACGATCGGAGGCGAAGAGTGGCCCGCGGCGCCTTCCGTTCTCGCGCGATTCGCGGGGACGTCCGGTCGAGCGCCGACGCGTGCTGGGTGATTTTGGACACGGCGTGTTAATGGCAGGCTTTTTCTTCTTTGTTCCAGGTGAGTCGAGGAGCCGATCTTTTGCGCTGTAATGAGCTGTCGAAAAAGTAAGTTGCTTCGAGTTGGAATAATAAATCTGGTAGCCCAACGCGTCTTCGTGCGCGAAAAGTTGAAACTTCTTTTTAATAAAAACAAAAAGGAGTAACAAAAATCAGTTAAACCGCGCAGAAGGCCTTAAAAAAGGCCGTCGCGAAATCGGGCGCATTGTTGGGTCCTTAGTCGGGCTCCTCTTCCTTTTTTCGCGGTCAGCCGTCGCGAATCGAACGAGTAGCGTATCGGGAGAGCAACGGCAGCGGACCGGGTCACTAACACCGCGCGACGCAAGAGAGAGAGAGAGAGAGAGAGAGATGGAACGCAGGCTGGATATACGCCGGTACGTACTATAAATCTCGGGAGTTTTAATGCCTCGCAGCTTGCAATCTCTCTCGCTCTCTCTCTCTCTCTCTTTCTGATACGCACCGCGGTCCCTCTTGTTTCTGCTCTTTCTCCCGGCCTGCCTGAAAATGAGCGGCTTTTGTTGAGCCACACGAGGTGCTTTTGTTTGTTTGCGCGCCGCTGTGATTAATTTTTTTGATGCGTCGCGGCAAGTCGGCCGCGGAATTTGCGTCAAGTGCTCGATTTTGATGGATTTTACGTCGTTTCTGATTACGAAGTTTTCTGGTTTCCTTTCAAATTAAAAAAAAAGTGAACAATTTTTTTTTGTACACGGAGAAAAATTTTCTAGAAAAAATTAGAATAGTACATTTTAATTTGATCACAGACTGTAAAAATCCTAAAAAATTACCATGTTCATATAAATTTTACAAGTCTAAATATGAAAATTTATCATTGACCTCGTAAAATTTACTAGAAAGTATGGTAATTGTTTAGGATTTTTACAGTCTGTGATCAAATTAAAATGTACCATTGTAATTTTTTCTAGAAAATTTTACTCCGTGCATAGATTACATAATCGGCACAGCTGCGTTCTAAAGCCGAATGCTAATGCGCCCAAGTTTTTACACCCCGGCAAATATAAATCACCGTTAAAAATCTCGTTTTCGCGATTTTCGCGCAAAAAAAAACAATGAGCGATCGCAAAAAAGCACTCTTTCATCTCGCTCCCTTGCACTTCCAAAAAAGCAGCGGCGGCGGGCCAAAATCAGGCTCTCGCATCTCCGCGGCTCATTCACTCGCACTTCCTCGTCCCCCTTCGCCTGTGCGCTTGCGCGCTTTTTTTTTCTCTCGCGAGAGAGAACCCGATCCGACCAACCCCCTTCCAGCATCTCTTATTTGCATACGAACATAATGGCAGCAGTAAAGCGGCCGGGCAGCCACCCTTTTACTATTAATTTTATAAAATTATTCAAGCCGACGGCAGCAGCGGCAGCAGCAGCAGCAGCCGCCCTTCTCTCTCGTATTGAAATAACGGATTTTCGAAATCTCGTTCCGAGGAGGGGCGGAAAAGCGCGCATGCGCGCAATAACAATTTTTACTGGTGGCTCTAAAAAGAAAAAAGAAAGAAGGAGAAGGTCCGCTCGTAAAGCGGGTCATTATTGTTCGTGCCGCAGCTTTCGATTGTCGCTGCTGAATTTTTTCTCGATTTGTCATCGCGCGCCGAGTGCGCTCACGCATGAATTATTTATTTTCGCTAAATGAAAAATTTTTCCTCGGGCCTTTGCATTTTAATGAGCGCAGTGGGGGGGAGGGAGGGGTTGCGTCGCCGCGCGGCCGCTACCCTTTTGGTTTCGAAAAAAGAGATGAAAGGAGGGAAGAAAGGAGCGCTCCGCGTAAGCAGCTTGACGCGCGCGACGTTCGGTCGCCCGATCCGTTTATTCGCCCCGTTCGGATTTAGTTTTTAAGCCGCTGCGCCGAAGCTCCGGAAATAAAGAGAGAAACGAGCTCCCGAGTTGGAATGATTGTTCGGGAGATACTCGCTCATTGTTCGCCCGAGTTTCCTCCTCGATCGTTTTAATAGACGCTTTTGTAAAAATTATTGCCGTTGGGTCGTATGCAAAACGGGGCGCATTATACATTCACGGAGCGACAACTTTCAGATCCGTTTCTAAATTTTAACAACTTTGCGTCCTCGTGTAAAGTGTGTATCCTCGATTCTTATCCTGAACTGCAAAAAAGTCTCGGGGTACCAGACAAATAATGAAATTCAGAATATTCAACCGCCTACCTTGCATAATAATTAATTCGAAAAATCAATCCATCACTTCTCTCTGACGTCTCTAACCTTAAAAAAAAGCTCCATAAATTTACCATTCGTTTATCATATTTTAGCAAAAATCATAACATCCTTCCACTATCAAAACTCCTTCCAAAGAACAGTCAATCATTTCTCAAATATTTCCCTTTTTGTTTCGCAGCAATTACATCCCCGACGAGTCATACCAGCTTCCTCTAGAAAAAAAAAAAAACGAAAAAAAAAATAAACCTCCAACCTTTTAGCGAGAAAATTTGCTGTAAATAAAAGAAAGCTCGCTATTACATGGGCGTACTCCGCGACGGCGGCGGCGGCCGCGGCGGCGCCTGGCGATCGATGTAATTAGGCGTTGGGCAAACTCGCCCTTTCGTGCTCCGAGTCTCGCTCGGGGGTTTCAGAAGTAATTAAACCCGCTCGCCAAGTATATACACACAGGCCGGGGGTAATTAATTAATCGTCGGACGTCCCGGGGAATGGATTCCTTCCTTCGATTCGGCTTCGTTTCGCCTTTTTTCTCTCTCTCTCTCTCCCTCTCTCCGGGCCGCTTTCGTTTATTAAGCGCCTTTATGGGCTCTTTATTGTCCGCGCGAGAGCGGCGCTCGATCGTTTTTCACGCGTTTCGAGAAAGAATGCATCGCGTGCGCAACCTTGCCCGAGCCCGCGGGAGAAAGGCTTTGTTTATGGGGGCCTCGTGTCTGCACTTGCCGGAGAGTCTTAATTATGAGCTTTTCGAGGTTCTTTTTGGAGGTTTAGAGGATGAGGAAAGTTCTCCGCGGCTTGAATAATTGCTAATCGAGATTCTCGTTTTGTGAAACGAACTGTTTTAACGTGAAAAAAAAATCTGATTTATTTGCGCTGATTTTTTTCACGCTTCAATCGTAGATTCGAAGATAGTTATTTAAAGGTTTAAATAATATTTCTTTTAGAAAGCAGTTGTACATTGTAATTTAAATGTGTTCATACTCGAAATAAATAATAGCTAACTTCTTGGAAAGGGAAGCAAATTATTTTTTAACACTCTCCTTTAATTCATGTGGGAACGTTTTGAAAAGCTGCTTTTGAAGAACATTTGAAATAAAAGAAAAGAGCCAGCGTTACCAAAACGACTTACCGAGAAATTGGTAAATAAATAAAAGCAGCCGAAGCCGAACGACTGCCTAGTCGAAGCCGTTCCACATTCCGAGGCCTAGAATTAAACAGCATCTCCGAAATGATACCGTGGCTCGTCCACACTTGTTAAACGTTTTGCTCGAAAAACCTCGCCTCTCTCTCTCTCTCTCGGAGGTGTTCCGTCTCCTCCGCTGTGAACTTTCCGCTCGTCGCTCCCATTAAGACGTTTTAGCGCATTTCGTGAAATCGCGCGTTACAGATCTCTCTCTCTCTCTCTCTCTCTCTCTCTCTCTCTCTCTCTCTCTGTCTCTCCCGCGGCTCGAAAACCAGGCGCGCACATCACAGGTCCTAAATGGCCGGTGTTACGCTAAGTGGACCTAACCAGATTAGTGAGAGACTTACTCTCCTCTCGGCTCCTATTTTTAAACGGCGCTGCTCGCCTTTTACCCACACCGACTCGCGGGTCGGCGCGCGCGCGCGAGTTTTACGATCGACTAGGAGGAGGAGGAGAGAAAACGAACAAGGACAGAGACAATAGGCGCGAAGGAAGAATAGGAACACACACGCGCCGGCCTGCGTGCACATATCGCGCGCGTTTGCGCAACTCCTCGCCGCCGCCGCCGCCGCCGCTCGTTATTTCGAGGAGGCGCCTGCATAATAAATGCGAGCGCGCGGAAAACGCGTTTCGCTCCGAAGGGAGAGAGAGAGAGAGAGAGAGAGAGAGCCGATGTTCAGGAGGAGCGCACAAAGAGACACGCCGGGGTTGTTGTGCGTGCTACACTTTTGTCCGGCGATTTTTCGCCCGCTTTATTGTGTTTGCTTGCTGCTGTCACTTGCCTCGGCATTATTATCCCCGCCGCGGCGGTCGCTCTCGCCGCTGCTCCTCGGACTCGGGAGCGCGCCGACGACCGTTCTGCCGGGGCCGGCTTTTTCTTCGATGTAGGTCAAAAATCAGGCGGGGGGATCCCCTTACCTGCTCCGATTTCCGAGCTTTGCATTTGAAAACGCGCGGAAAAACAGGGGAGAGTGCGATAATAATCGACCCGCGCCCGAGACGGCACCGAGTTACCCGCGAGAATGCCTCCGCGCGACGTTAATAATAATTAGCGAGAGAAGCTCGCTGCCGTCGCGCAAAAGTTTTAAGCCCGAGATTTTCCAATAAATTCGAATCTTATCGCGCGGCCGGCGAGAACTAAGCCGAGGGGGAATTTTATATTTCCGCGCGGCGCGTCGGGTTGTATAAAAAAAAAGTATCGAGAGCCCAGAGGGAGAGAGAGAGCTTGAAATTACGAATATTATTATGACTCGTTGAGCAGCTACTCCTCGGCCGCTTCCGAGAATTCTCTGTTTTTCATTCTTTAATCTCAGCCTCTCGTGTTTCACACCATATCTTATGAACACACGTACTTACGCTCTCTCTCCTTCCCTCCGTCGTCTTCCTCCTCTTCCCTTTGCTCGGGCGTATATATTATATACGTGCACTTGCGAGAGAGCCTCCTTCTTTTTCCCAGCCGCGAAAACAATAAATGCGATTATTCCGTGAAATTTATGCGCGCCAATTTTTGACGGGGCGCAAGCCGATACCGAGAGCTGCCGAGGAAAAGTGCCGCGTCCGTTCGATTCTATGAAAGCCTCTTTGTGCCTTCTCGGGCGCTCAAGAGGCCGGCCCCAAAAAGAGGAAAGTCGTGTCTGCGTTTCTTCCAGAAAATAAAGAAGCGCCGGACGACAGGGATTCCGATATCGAGTAAGAAGAGAGAGAGAGGAAGAGAGAGAGACAGAGTCACGCGTTCGCTCCGGATACCAAGATCGATCGTCTTCCCCTTTCGATAAAGGTCGATCCGGTTACCGTGGGTCGCTCTCCTCCCGGCTCTGCCGATTCAATTTTTCGGCCGTTAATTGGGCCCGCGTGGCCGCTTTTGCAGTATTTGCCGGAATATCGACTTTTAAAGGGTTTAATAACACGGTGCTCCGCGCGGGGATATTAATGGTCCCTTTGCGTGTCAAAGGCGTGCTTTAATGTATATTGTTGGGAGAGATCGTAAATTATTTTAATAATTAGACATTTTTGAGAATGGGCTGGTTTTGCTTTTTTTTATTACCGCTTATTGTAACAGTTTAAAATTTCTTTCGCCTCGCTTACGCGTATAATTTGTTCATTTTTAAAACAAAAAACGATTCGAGCGCGAGTCGAATTTTCGCGCAAATACCGCGGTTCTACGTCCTCAAAGAGTCTCTGTCGCGTTAAAAAGACGCGAGCGTAAATTCACGCATGAAGGTTCAATAAATCGAAAACAAAGCAGGCGCGCGCTCTCGAGTGCGCTCGAGCCCGGAGCGCCTCGGTCCGCGGCGAAATTTGAATAATCTCTCTCGGAACAGACGCTCTCGGGGAAAGGTCTGGTGGCACATTAACCCTCTCGAGTGCTTTCTTTTTTCTCGGGCTCTCGAGCGAGCCCGGGGACGAGACGCCGCGAGACTCTCTCTCTCTTTCGCTCTCTCTCTGGCTCCCTCGTGAGGCCTTTCCGGATATTCGGGATAAGTGCGCGATGATTCAGTTCGGCCGCCTCGAGAGCGTAATTAGACGTGAAATGTGCTCGTTAAATTTTGGAGCGGCGAAAAATCGGCCGGGCCCTCGAGTGAGACATTCTTTGTTACCGGCTGGGAGAGAAAAATTGTTTGCCGGTTCCACGGCCAAGAGGAGGCGGGGAGGGGATTCCGTTTGATTAGAGTGTTTATTCGTTCTTCCGACCGTAAAAAGTTATCGGATCTATTTGAGTAAACAGTGAAACAAGGGTACTTTCTGAAATTTAATGTTTACGCGCGATAATCCAGAACCAAAGCGTTCGCCTGAAAAAAAGGCCGAGCAACTGCTGCGTGATTTACGATTCCCCCGGTGAGTTCACTCGATTTTCGTGGATTCCGCGAGCATTAAAGCGGAGTAAAAGAGAGCTCTCGAGAAAGACGAGCAAATCGCAGGAAATGATCGGTCGAATAAGCCGGGCAGATGCGCCGCTCGAAAGCGCGCGGCGGAGAGTCGATAATTCCAGTTTTTCGCATCCCGCTAACGACGAAAATATTGGGCCCGCGAGCGCATTTAATACTTACCGGCCTGGGAATCTCGCGAGTCATTCATTTCTCTCTTTCTCCTCGGGAGAGAAACGAGTGCCGGGCGCCGATAAAAAAGTTTGATAACATCGAGAGCGCCGCGGCGAGCGCTTCCTCGAAAAGCACTCGAGGAGATATTTCTGCGCGCGGCGCGCCAACATTTTTGGGGCTAAAAGGGAGGGAAAAAAGCGCGCGCGCGCAGCGGCCGGGCGCCGATTTACGAGCCGCCGGCGCCTTTATCAATTATTTCGGCGGACGGGAATTTTTCATATTTATTTCGCGAGCCGGGACCCCTGGGTGTTTATAAGACGGGCCGGCTCGTTTTGCTCGATTTGACAGCTTTTTGGGGGATCGCGTGTGCTTTTTGCCGAGCTCCCGGCGCAATAAGTATTCTTTTGCCGATTTATGAGATTTCAGAAAAATTTCTCCGCTGCGAATTCAACTTTATTTCTCGCCGCTCCGTATTTCTGCATAAATTTTGCACGAGTATAAATTCAGACGCGAATAAAGTATGTTTTTGGTTGTAAATAAATATTACATTTTTCTCGTAAAAAATATACAGTTTTTACTCGCAAGATTAAAATTCAAAATTCCCGACAATTACCAAAAACGTTGTACTCAAAAGCAAAGAGAAATGGCTCAGAATTTGAAAGCAACCGCGGCCACCGAGCAAAAAAGCAAAGTTCGCAAAGCGAGAAAACGTTAAAATCAGAAGGCAGCGGGCAGGCCGAATCGTCCGCTTTCCCCCGGCGTCCATTTCCAGCTCGCTCGTCCCCGGCCGCGCGCAAAAAGTACCCGGCGCACTTGAGCGCGCCGCGCCGCTCTGCTCCCCGAGTAGCTCGCTCTCGCAATAAGTCTGGCCGAAGTGACGCTCGGAATTGCTTTATCGCATACATATACATGCGCTCGCTCGGGCAGCAATGGCGCATGCCATGCGGCCCCGGGGATGGCCGATGGAGTGCAGGCACACACGCGCGCGCGCACACAGGCGCGCGCCGAACCCCGGCCGGCACAGAAGGGATAATTAACATCTGTTACAATGCCTATTGCGTGCGACCCGGCCCGTTTTCCCGAGCCCCACCACCGTCGTCGGGGCGGACCTGGAATACATTATCACCCTCGAGACACGCACGCACACACGCGCGGACACACGGCCGAGCCGTAATATCGCTCGGACGGATCGCCGGCCGGCATTGTTGCAATTTAACACGCGCGCGACTTATTCCAGGATTTACCCCGTTTCTTTTTGCCTCTTGTCTCGCCTCGTTTTATTCTCTCTCTCTCTCTCGCTCTCTACTCTCGCGCGCTCGCGAATGTTATTTTTATTCATGGCGCCCGGGACACGGTATAACGCCTCGGGCGCTCGCGCGCTCGTAAATTGAAAATCCGTTCTGTATAATGCGATGATCGAAGTATGCGGGGAAGGTAGGGAGGACTTCTTTTTTCCGCGAACCGGTTTCAAATTTACTGTAAGCTACGCCGAGCGAGACGCATATTGTGGAGCCGGGGTAGATGATGAGCCGAGCGAAAAGGCGAGCAAAGCCTCGCCGGGACGGAGGAACGGACGCGGGACACGACCGAGCGTGGATGAGGAGCGTAGCATGACCTACGGGATTTTCGAGCTGCCCGCGCCGGGATTCTTTAGTTTTCTGCGCCGCGGCTGCATCGGCTTGGCAAGCTTTGTGCGCCAGCTCTGATTAAAACTCAAGTGCACTTAATGCCCTTTGTTTCGCTCGTCTCATGACTCGATGAATATAAAAACTGAGCCCTCCGTGCATTAGCCTGCTGAAAGTAAACTGTTCCGCGCGGCAATCCGAGCCGAACTCGAGCAAAGCTCCGGAGCCGCGAGGGCATGTGCGGCAACGACGACGGCTCTTTGACTCGACAGGAGAAAAATGCCACACGCGCGGGCGCCAAAATAAAAAGCGCGACGTATACCGAGTGCATCGCACATATGCGGCGTAAAACTGCGCCGGAACACGAGCGGAGGCGCGAGAAACGCGTGCGCACGGAAAAAGACGAAAAACGCCCTAAGAGAAAGAGCAGCAGCAGCAGCAGCGGCGGCGGCGGCAGCGAGTAAGAAAGAGCGAGGCTCGTATATCACCGCGGGGGCTTTTGTTTCCGTGACGTCCCTTTGTTTTGCGCGATTCCCTCTCGATTCGAGCGAGAGAAGCGGAGCAAAGTTGGCTCTTCTTTTTCATAAAGCCAAGTACATGCGAGCGCCGAGGGGAAGCAGAGCGGCTATTTGCATTTCTGCGACTCGCAGGGCTCTGCGGAAAATCCGCGGCCAATTAGGGCGCTTCTGTTTCGGCGATGAGGCACGTTGGGCGCCATTGTTTTTGCCGCGAAATTGATGGGCTCGCCCTGACGAGGACTTTGGGCGCCATTTGTTAACGATTCCGAATGGGAAATGTAAAGTCGACTTGAAACAACTGTATGAGCTAATGGACTCGGGTAGATTGCGATAAGGCAGCGTTTTCTCCTTTCAATGTTTTAATGGGGTTTTAATCATTTTGTGGTAAACGTAAACCTGTAGTAAGAGATGTCTTTTATTTTTGTTTTAGGATGCAGTGAAGAGGCAGACGGAGAAAGAGACTTGCAATGTCTGCCGTAACGAGTCCATATGGACCCAGTAAGTAGAGCGAATCCAACGAGTAAGACAACTCCTCAACGTTCTAAGTATACACTAACGTGAAAACAAAACTTAAACAATTCTTGAATAAAAACTTGCTTTGAAGTTTCCTTAGAAAGCATTATAAATCACTCAATTTTTTCCACCCAGAAAACGTACTATTTTTGAAAAATAACGTAGTTAAATCTGCATTGTAATTTTTAAAAGAAAATTAAATAAATTTAGAAACCTCTTTAAACCCGACACGCACACCACAATTCATTTAAACTAAAAAAAACCAACTCTTGAAATAAGTATAATAGACTGAAAACGGAAAACAGTTTAAAAAGAGATCTCTTGCTCTTCTAGCGGAAATGCTTTCGGAATCGGTGTACAACTTCGCGGCGTCGGCGTCGCGGCGCAGCGCGGGCTCGACGGCCGACCAGGACAGCGATTCCCAGCAGTACGACTCGCAGGCAACGCAGCTCCAGCTGGCTGCGAGCATCCAGCAGCAGTCGTCGCAGTCCTCCTCCCAGCCGCCGTCATCCCAGGCTCAAAGCAAGCCGCGCAACAAGCGTAAGAACTTCAAACCGATCAGCAGCCGAATGGCCGAGGTATCGGACGAGTCGGACGAGCGTGACGACGACGCCGAGTCCTCGGGCATCAACGACGATGGCAACAAGACCAACAGCGACGAGCTGCAGTACGAGCGCAAGACGATGCTGGCCGGAGACGAGCGGAACACGGCTCAGGCTGGATCAGGTGCAAAACAGAGGCTTAACAATAACGAGGTCATACCCATGGACCTGTCCGTGGCTACGAGGCCGCCCTCCTCCGAGGGGGACGAAGACAGTAGCGACTCCTTCAGGCACAAGTTCATTCTCGAACAGCTCAGGTCGCAGAAAGTTTACTCGCCCGGAACTGATGTAAGCACATTTTTAACTTTTACAACAATAAACCTTCTTCTGATGAACCCACGAAACACAATAATTGTTTACGCGATTATAATCCACTAAACCCTGGCAAGAAATAAACTCAGGTCGGGACCTGCAAACCTAAACTTTGTTTTTATCCCTAATCGAAATCGGTCGCCCCAATCAGCGATCCCAAAGAAGCTGAAATTCTCACGAACCTCTAAGTTATCACAACCTTAACCAATACCTGAACCCGAAACTAGGCGAGAAGTCCAGCGTCCGAGTCGTCGGAAAAGAGCGGCAGCGTGGGCCCTCTGGACCAGGACCAGGCAAGTCGACTCGACGACCAAGACGACGACGAGCGCGCCATGCTGCAGGACGGCGAGACGGAGAACGAGGCCGAGGACGCGGAGACAGCCACCATGCAAGAGCTCCTGGCGATCTACGGCCTCGGGGGCAACCGCGATCTCGCCAAGTGCGTCAGCAGGCAGCTCGCCGTCTCGAGATTTCTCAACCCCGCGGCCGGTCAGCAACTTCAGCATCAAGGTAAGTGCAGTTTTGTTCTTTTTAAATATATACAGGGAGAAAAATATTTAAGTTAAAATTGCTATATTTTTTATAAATCGGAAGTTGATTTATGCAGCAAATTTAACACACTTGTATGAATATTTAATACACAATGTATCAAAAAATGTTATATAATATAGTAAACATTATACAAATAAACAATGAAATGCATTCAGGTAAATTTTGGTCTACAGTATTACGTCTAATATATAAGTTTACCAAATATTATGAAACAACGTAAGGACTACCGGCACCACTAATTAACGTGTCTAATACATGAAAGTTCATACATGTTACATTAAAATTCAAGGTATTATTCAAGTAGGCGTAGTGAACATTCGGGATAATTTCAATACTTATTTTAATGTAATTACATAAATTTTTAAATTCAAGTTATAAGATGACGTATAACTGAAATCAAAATTTTTCGGTTGTAAGCGTTGTGTAGCGTAATGGTTCCCGATCAGAAAATAATTCAGGCAAGTAACGGGGCGCAGATTAGGGCACGCCGTAGCCTTACAATTCTTAATTGGCCCTGATTTGCGCCCCGTTTCTAATCACTGAAGAATACACTGTATTAAATATACTAAAATTTAATATAATTCGAGTTTGCCTCCAGGTTGGTATAAAATATAGCAAGTTTTAATGAAAATTATAGGAATTTTTACTTAAAAATTTTTCTCCGTATAATATGGCGAACGAGACCGTCAATGGTTAAAGTTTTTGTGCACACCAATTGTCACTGACGCAAATGCGAAATTCAATCGGGAATTATCAAGCCAACGGTATGGATACAATTTACTTTGTTAATGTGTCAGAGGTCTGTAAAACATATTACACAACGCGCGAGAGTTCACACATAAAGCGCGTTAATTAATCCGATCTTGAATAAAGCCGCTCTGTTTTCCATTCGAGCGCTCGGAGCCATAAAAAGCTCCGCAAAAATTTCCAGCTTCATTTCTGATGTTTCAATTACAAACATCGCGCTCGCCCTCCGCGCTTTTATTACTCTCCTCCTCGTTCCCGATAATATCAAACGGGCGATTTATGGTATACGTCGTATCTCCCCGCGCGTACACCGGGGCTCTCCTCTCTCGGAGAGGCAAAATAATAAAGTGCGCACCGCAGTGCGTCGGTGTACTTATTACGAATGCGCGAAAAGTTTTGCGCCGCGCGCCCGCGCGGCCCCCGGATATTTACATTTAACATTCGAGCGAGCAAATGAGCAGATCTTGTAAACACAGAGACGAAATCATTAAAGCTTTAATGTCGCGCTCTCGGCGTAATAAGGCGCGCGGGGCCCCTGCTATTTTCGTCGTGCCCCGCTCGGAAGAGTGGCTCTATCTCCCCGAGGCTTTTCCCCTTTAACAGCAATTATGTTAATTGCCGCGCGGCATCGCGCGGCCCAGCGCTGGAAACGTCGAACACGGACGCGGAACATGCGCGCTTATAGACCGATAATTTATTCGACTCGGGGAAGCGCGTTTGATCCATCGACGCGCCGACGAGCTGTCTGTGTGTGTGTGTGCGTGTGCTTTACTGGGAGCTAAAGGCTCTTTCTCCTTCGGGGCATCTGTCTTTGTATCTTCTGTTTTGCATCGACTTTTAAAGCACTCTGAACGCTATGAATTGCGCTTAAAAAATATATCTTTTTAGGAATTTTCTGATACGCTGTACTTTCTTCAATCTGATTTCGAAATTTTCCAATCTCAAAATCCTGGAACAAAAACCAGACGTCGGTGTACTGCACTTGACTTACAATCTTGTAAGCGGCAATCAATTAAGATAATCGAGAAACTAAATCGTGAGAACTCTCCCGGCCGAAGCTCTCCTCGGCGAAGCTAAAATCCTCCTCCTCGAAGCTCTCCGAGCTTCGCGGGGCATTCGAAAAAATCAATACCAAAAACTCGGCAGCTCCGCGTCGGCTAAAAGCCGCGGCCGCCGGAGATAAATCACGAGTCACGCGTGCATTGTACTCGCGGAGCGAATCGATAGCAACTACCGCGCGGGCAAGACTTCCAGCCCCGACTGTACGCCGCGGAACGTGGCACTTACATATTGCCGGTGTCTCGCGTATGCTCCGCTGCTCCCCGCACGTGAATATGTGATGGCTCGCGAGCAAGATGGCCGACTTATAACTCATAAAGTCGCTCGCCAGCGAGCCTCTCTCTCTCTCTCTCTCTGTCTGTGCATGGCTCGGACTGCGATCGATGGGAGTACGTGTAAGCGTGGGCCGATCAAACGATTCCTACCCCATGGCGAGAGCCGCCGCAGCCGCCTTTTGTCGTGAGGAATCGCTCCGAGGCTCTCGAGTAATTATGAGGAATTTTATGGGCTGAGGATTTGTTGCCGCTGTTTTTTCGAGGCTCCGGGATTTTATGGCTCTGGTTTTGTTTGAATTGTTGCTTTAATTGCGGGCTCGGAAATGTATTGTTGATTGTTTTACTCCGAGGCTGTATAGTTACAGCTTGTCATTTTTTTTAACGCGATTTTTTCGGCGCGAATCTATATCGAGTTTTTTAACGCTCTCAGATTTGAAACGGGTATTTGAAAGGTTAGATTTTATCGACCTTAATTCTTACGCATAGTATAATACTTGAAATTTAAAGAAGTTTTAAAAGCGATTACACCAGTAAAGGTCACTCGGCTCATTAATGTAAATCAACGTAATTGCACGTCATCCAACCATTGTATTATCGGCTACAAGGAAAAAGGCTGTTTTTGGTATACCCAATTTTCAAAGTTGCAACACACGCCGCGCCGAGCGGCAGTCGTATGCAAGCGCGTATTTATCCTACTGCGACCTCGATTTTATAATTAGTTTCTTTAACGATGATTATCTCGTCGATTTACATATATACCGGCGATAGTTTAGTTAGTATAAGTAATTAATTTTTTATTTCGAATCTTTCCATCAATGATCGAGCGCGTCTACCACAATCTGCATACTAATAGTTTTCAAACGAAGCGCTACAAAAATCCCGAGCGAGAAGCCTCGGGGATTTACATAAAAGCCGTGAAGCAGAAAAAAGAGAGAGAGAGAGAATAGTTTCGCGCCCAAAGTTCTCACCTCCGAGCGAAACCCGCAATCAAGTCCGAAATCCTCTCGGTAGCCACCCTTTCTTTCTCTCCTCTGCATCTTATCTGCCTCGGCTCCGCTCCGAGAAAACCAGAAAACGGTCTCGCCTCGACTTGGACCCATTAATCATTCCGCTCGGATAAAGGCAGGGAAGAAGAGAGAGAGAGAGATGAAAAGGCAGACGGACAGTCGGATGGACAGTCGGCGGACGAGGAAAGACTCTCGCGCGCGCGCTCGCGTCGTTCTCGCCGGAATCATTTTTTATCCGAGCGTTCCTCTCTCCTCCGCGCTTCTTCCCTCGCTCCTTTCTTCCTTTTTGGTGAGAATTTTAGAGGCTCGACTCTCGCCATTGTCAGCTGGGAGACTCGCGGGAAGATCGGGCCCCGAACGCTCCCGCGAGATTCATTAAATGATAAAGAATGCGTACGAGTCTCTTTCCTTTTTCTGGCGCGCGGACTTATCTCCCTTTGTCAACGGCGGACTCTGGGCAATAGCGCGGCGATGGAAATAGCGCGAGAGTCAGGATTGATGGTCTTGGAGTCTGGATGGATGTCGCCTCGCTGCGGTGGAAGGGGACTTCCGACCGAGCTTTTTCACCTCGATTTTAGGAGTGAATTTCACTGGGTTACTGCGGGCTGAAGTTGGGACATTTTTTTCAAAAAAAATTCTTGTAAAACTTGATAAATCCAACTAATCCATATCGAACATTCCCCAAAAATTGTCAATTTAAATAATTCTGCCTCCCTTTCTCGAACGTCGATCAATATTCCGCGCCCGACATCAATCAAGAGGCAATAAGCCCGAGTGGCCCACAAATCCAGAAACGATTTGCTCCCTCAGCCGCGAACGGGGCACCCGACTCTCCCGCTCGGGATTTAACGGGGCGTCGAGCATCAACCCCCGCGTAAACGCCTCCCTCCCGCCGCTTTATATACACTCAGAGTCAGAATCCGAGGGAGGGAAACGAGTGTCGATTTTGCGGGCGAGCCGCGTCGGAAACCTGTTGAATGTCTTCTCTCTCGCTCTTCACTCCATCCCTCGACACACTCTCTAGAGAGAGAGAGAGAGAGAGAGAGAGAGAGAGCTTTTTCCCTCCGGCGCGTGATGCTCGGCGGGACGGACGGACGGATGGACGGCTTTGCTTCCTTTTTTTTTCTTTTTTTTCCGAGGGCTTTTTTCAAGGTGCGAATGGCTCTCGGCCGGTGTGCCTTCGGTTTTTACGGTTTTTTGAATTTTACGCGAGCGAAGGATTGATATGTTTCTTTTTTCTCGAGAAGCCAGAGTTTTATCCTTTCACGGTTGAATATTTAATTAGCGTGTAAAACCCTTGATACTCTTAAGCAACACCTGCACAAAAATTCTAATCTACTACAGTCGCAAGCGAGTCGCAGCCTCCGCTCTGAAAAAAACTTTCACTCGCCAAAGCGTCATCTCCACTGCTCTCCGTCGCAAAAAAAGCCATTGGCAGCCGAAGGGAACTCCGCGCATAAACATTTATTCAAAATCAATAAACTCCCCCCTCCGCCCCGACATATCTCGCCGCACGCTCCGCTCTCGAGCGAAGCGCGGCTGCTGCGCACGTGCTGCCTTTCTATTCACGACGGATTCCTCCTCCTCCGTCTCCTCTCCTTCGCCTTCCTCGCCGTTTAATTTCATTACCGAGGCTCCCTCCGCAGGGCACCCGCACGCATAGAATTTTCCCAGAGCGACCGCGGCCTGATGCGTAAGTAAGTGCTTTGTGAGAGGAAGCATAATGGACGCTTTATTACCGGGTCTCGGGCGGCGAAGCCTTCTCCTTTTTTTTTCTTTTTGGCCAGACGTGTGAAGATGTTTCTCGGGGCTTTTCGAGAAAAGTGAGAGAGAGAGAGAGAGAGAGTTGAGTGCTTCCAATTTTATCTAGGATTTTTAACGGGGGACGCGTTGAGCTTGTTTTGTGAATTGATTAATGGGTAGATGTATAGAGTTTTGTTAAAGCGGCAGCTTATGAATTTCGTAGTCGATGAAAATAAGGTCACACTTCATTGTGCAATCGACGAAATTACGTGAATCCTCGTGGATTCTTTAGAATCAAATACTCGTAACATCTAATATGACAGCCACTAAAAACAAACTTCACGCCCGCAGAGTTCATGAAGCAGAGTCCAAACTAGCTCTTCTTACGGAACGAGGATGCTGTGCTTCGTTCCGGTGATTTTCTCGCTAACTCGCACAAAAAAGAGAGCGCCGAGCCTGGAGAAGAAAAATTTAGGTGGCAACGTCCGTCGCTTTCCGGGTCAATTTATCGGCCGTGGCTCGG
This sequence comes from Ormyrus thymus, assembly GCA_035582935.1. Lineage (NCBI taxonomy): Eukaryota > Metazoa > Arthropoda > Insecta > Hymenoptera > Ormyridae > Ormyrus > Ormyrus thymus. The sequence continues at coordinate 21,156,841 of JAWWEM010000054.1, read as the reverse complement.
CTCTTTTGTTCGCCAATTAGACCGCCAATGACTCACGGGGATTCTCCCTTCTGCCAAGGGGGGCTGCTTACAAAGAAAGACGAATTAAGTTTTCAGAATGTATATAAAGTATAGAAAGAAAAATGTTCGCGCTCGCATCTAGCACGGTATTTTTTCCGAATCTGTAATTACCGGCTCTCCTTGTCCAAACAAAAATCTCATTATTCATGTGTACACGTAAGATGCCCGTCAGTCAATTTCATCAAGCTGCACTCGTGAGTTTTTCGGCCGAAACCTCGACTTTCCATCCTACGTCCTTTATGCCTTTTTTCCTTAATTCTCCGCCGGCAATCGAGTCGTTCTCGAGCCTCGGGATTCTTGTTTATTTTGCCCGTCAGACATCGCGTTCGCTTTAAATTTAGAAGTCAATGGGATCCTTTTATACGGCCTTTAACGGAATCCCCTCGGATTATTTGTTTAATTTCAACTTCACGTCTCTCGCGCCTCGACTTCCTCGCTCCTCGAGATTCCTGAGAGGCTCGAAAGTGCGCGCGCGCGCGCGCCTCTCTCGCAAGAGCGCCGGCTGGTATATCCTTGATTCGGCGTACATGCGCGCGGGAATTCGGCTAAAAGATGGGAATTATATTTTTGTATATTTAAAGCACTCGACCTCGTTGGGCCTTGGCTCCTTTGTGGATTCTCGAGAGCGGCGTCGATCGTATGCTTGAATATCGGAAAGCCCGAATTGCGCAAGAATCATTCGAGGCGAAAAGCTTCGAGGGAATTAGGCGAGAAAAACGAGTGGAAACTTTGTACTGGCCGTTTTTTGGTCGGCCGAGAGAGAAAGAGAGAGCCTAAACTTACTTTATTTTGTGCGACGTCATTAGCGCTCAATGTTACGTTCTCAATTTTCAGAAAAGATTCGTAAGCTCATCAATCAAAAACTTTTTACTCTCCGCTTCGATTCTATAAAGGATTAATCTTTAATGATCGCACGGTTTCGAGCGATAAAAACTCGCCGGCGAGCCTCGTAAAAATGTATTCTATTTTAAGATCGACGAGCGAACCTTCTTCAAATGCTGTCGTAATTTAAAGAACATCGGATCCTCGCTCTTAAAAGGCTAAAAATCGAGGCGAAAAACAGCCATCTTCAAAGACGTTACAGTCCGAAATGCAGACTAAAATTATACAAACGCACCTTGCACACCAAAGCCATCGCCATTAAAATCCCGAGAAAGCGGCGATTTAGCGGACAAAAAATCGCTACCGCCTAGGAGGAGCGAGGAGAGCCGAGAAACGCGATACAAGTGCCGCGAGAGCCGAGCGCGAAATTCCGAAAGGGTTGATTATTCCATTAGTCAGTCGCGGGAGAGCGAGAAAGAAAAACAGGTGTTTTTAGCGCGGCCGGCAAATTGAAAAATTCCAGCCTGTCAAACGGGAGGAGGTCCTTTTACGACTTTGCGCGCCGAGCAGTTGAGCTTCATTAAGAGGTGTGCGTTACGGCACCTCGCTTTTAGGTTAGATCGCGGATGATTTACGGATGGAAATCGAATGTTTTTCATTAGTCGGGCCGTTTAGCTTTTTGTGCGCGCCTCCGTCGGAGAAAATTAAGCGGATGCAGTTCCTCTGCCGCGATAAATATTCATCGACGAAATTAGATCGCTCGCGATGCTTAGGAATCCTCGAGGACAGTTTTTTTTTTTTTTCGATAACTTTTCCCAATCCGGTTGAATCAATCAGACGCGGCGATAAAACGCGCATCAGTATTCCAAAATCACGAAAGTCGCATCACAATTTCAAATTCGAAGCTCCCTTTTCTCACGCTTGTCGCGTCAAAACCAAAGCCACGGCTGAGACGCTTGAAAGTTGAGCCCAACAGAGCCCCGAGAACTAGGCCTAATTAGAAACTGCAGCGTTCATAAAAATCCAGAAATTCCAAAAGCATGCGCAGTCAATATAGCACCGAGCCTCTCGGCGAGCGGGGCACAAGAAGAAGAGCAAGAAAAAGCGAGAGAGCTATAAGGGCACGATGTGTAGACCTCCGTTCTCTCTCTCTCTCTCTCTTGGACTCGGGGCAGCTAGGAATGCCTCCTGATGGATTGGTCATCCGTGATTAATTTGACAAGCTGACTTTCTGGTTTTCGGGACGGACGGCTAGCGGGAGAGACTGACAAGGCCCCCGGGGCCCCCCTCCATCGAGGACTAATGGGCTCTCTCCACGGCCGTCGCTGGATGCGCGGAATGGGACCGAGTTAAATATTCTCTCTCTCTTCCAGCTCTTCGCCTTTATCTTCGCTCTCCTTTTCAGAATTTCTCCGTGAGATTAGCGCCTCGTCGATGTCGCTTTTTTAGGGCCTTATTTCGGAAGAAATCTGGAAATCGTCGGACGGGCCGGCGGGGGTCACAAGGATCCGCCACGCGAATACGAAGTACGCCAGTTCGCCGGCGAGGAACTAGCTCTCGACGCGAATTGGATATACTTCTCAGTCGCCGGGACGATGATGAATTTCTCCCCCCCGACAGGCGCGCGGGCCTTATTGTGAAGAATTAATAGTCTGAAAACGCGTAAACAAGAAAACCTTTCCCAGAGACGGAATCGTATTCAAATCAGCGCCAAGTGAAATTACGCATCCGCAGCTCCGCGGCTCTGCTCGCCGCCGACTCGTCCATCAAGAGGCAACTAAAACGAGTCGAATCGTCGGAGGGAATCGTCCATAAATAATCTTCGAGCGCTCTCTCTCTCTCTCTCTCTCTCTCTCTCTCTCTCTCTCTCGCTTGCATTCCCATTCTCTTCATCCATCTCTCCTTCTCTCTTTCTCCCGCGGACTCAGAAAAATTAATCGGGGCCGATCGCCGCCGCCGCCGAGAGAGAGAGAAGGAACGAACTAATGGCGAGACGAGAGCCGAGGAGGAAAACTGCATCCCGGAGATTGATCGGCGAGCATTACGCGACGCGGCAGCGGCGTTTACGTCGGCCAACGGGGGAGTCCGAGCCGAGGAATAAGAAATCGCGGGGATCGATGTCCGAGCGTGGAGCTCTCTCTCTCTCTCGCTGTTTGTTCCGCCGACTCTCGTTTTTTTAAATTTTATTAAGTATTTAGACTGGCGACCTCGTGTCTTATGCGCCCGAGATTAATCGGCGCAGATTGGGCTTAATGGTTCTCTCGTGCAACGAAAATAATTACGCTAATAAGCGCCTTAACGAAAACGAGCGTTCCGTAGTTCGAAAGCTTACACATATTTCTCCGATTTTAGTTTACAATCCTCAATGTCCCCCGGACGCCGGCGCACTGTTGAAAAACCTTCCTTTTTTAATCACCACGCACAGACGCAGACGCTTTGCTCAACCGAAATCAGTGTTGCGCAGTTGCGCAAAAGCTCATCGTCGATCCGGCGAGATTCCCTTGTGCAAACAGATGCAGCCCAGTATTTAGAGTCTAATAGCGCACGCGCCGAGATAGAGAGAGAGAGAGAGAGAGAGAGAGAGAGAGAGAGCGACGCGGAGCCCGAGAAAAACTCTTCGGGGGAAGATAATCGCGCGCAATGAAGCGCCGCCGCGCGCTCGGATTACGAAACAGCACCACTCGTGAACGCATTTCAGAAGCAGCTCTCCTCTCTTTCGCCACGGCCGGCCGATCGCCAGCGGATGTCGGGGGCAGAGGGCGCCCGATGGCCGCGCGTGGATTTTCAGAAGCGCTTTTTTGCCCGGAGACTCGAGGATAAAAAGCTGTTACTTATGTAAAGATTGGGGGGGAAAAAAAGGCTTTTATGATTGTTCCTGCGGTCTGTTAGCGAAATTCTATATCATTATAAAGGCAGAATCACTGTAATTTATTAGGAGACTAATGATACAACGTTTAATTTTAGCTTTAGACTTTATCGCCAACTCGCCTCGCGACCAGCGAGGAGAAGCGGACTATCAATTTTTGCCGAGTCAGCTGCGCCAAAAAACTTGAACAAAACTCAATTTTTTTTTCGCCGCCTCGTGGCTGCCTCGACTCTTCGAAAAATCTCCTTTCTCCTCGAAAGACACGTCGAAAAATAATATTAGATTTTACATTTCAGTCAATCTACCAGATTCAACAAAACCTGACAGTTTAACTCGAAATACGTCTCACAACGTTTCCAGACCAGAAGAAAACAGATATTATTCTCCAAAAATTAAAATCACAATCCTAATTTATTCGACATGCGAAGCTCCATAAATCAAGCTAAAAAACGCTACTTTGATTATATTCGCGGCCGAATTCCCTTCGTTCCCATTTAGAAAAGTTCACTTTTGAAAAGCGTATAGAGTCCCGCCGACAAAAGCCCGCGGCAGGGAGAGATGAGTCAGGCCAACAGAGAGAGAGAGAGCTTGAGGGCCGAGCAGCGTCCCTCGTGTGCCCCATAGAAATCGAGCGCCGCTCTCGATGCATGCGGGCCGAAATCCGACGGGGGTCGTCGTCGGAAGAAAGACACCCGCGAAAACCAGTTTGTCCGCAAGTGTCTTAATGAAGCCCCCGCCTTTCGTTTCGGCGACGGGGGAGGATTTCGAGGACAGTCGCTTCGCTTTTGTTCGCTCTCGACGCTCGCGCTCGATTTATGTAAAATGCGCGACGGAGCTCTGCTTTCGAGGCGAATGTTATGCGGATTTTATTTTCCGAGCGGAAAGTACAAACGAATCGGCCTGAGCGCCCTTATCCGACGTCGTTAGCGACGCGCCGCGCGGGCAAAGGAAGCTCGCGTTCCGTCGAGAGTTTATTTTCACGACTCTCCGCCGGGAAAATGAATAGGCCGCATTTGTCCGCAGTCCGAGGAAGGAGGAGGCTCGACGGGATAAGCCCATATTAAGGCAGGAATCTTATTTCTCATTCCCCGAGCTTTTCTGACGGCCGCTCTCCGGCGGGGCTCTTAGCGCGCTTTCAAAGAGGCGCTGCGTCGATCCTAATTCCGCGGCGGCTATTAATATTCCCGATCCTAATGTTGCTCGTCGCGACTGATGAGATTGAAGTCGAGTTTCGAGAAACGAGAGTAAAACCGGCGCATTTTTAAGGCGGCCATAATCTCCCGCATTGAAATTCCGCTGAAACCGTGCACCTTCGGGATCCGGTCGAGGAGAAGCGGGGGACACGAGCGGGGCCCGGGCTTTGTTTTTTATTAAAAAATTTCAATCTCCGGCTAATTTCGGCCCGGGGTCCGGGAGTCTCAATATATCCCACGCGCCCGCATTTGCATAATTAATCGCTTTTTAATTACGTCGAGTTTACAGAATATGTTACATCCCTCGCGACAGTACATAAGTTGGGAAAGAGCCGCGCGTCGCAGCGGAGAGCTCTCCTATGATTAATGAAAAGCTATGGGCGTGCGCGCCACTCGTGATTAAGGATATTCCCGGCTCCGTCGACGATAATTAAGACACGCCGAGAGAGAGCAGAGAGAGAGAGAGAGAGGCGATCGGGCCGCGATATTAGAGCGAATCCGCGACGCGAACGCCGGGAGAGGAAGAGAAGAGGGAAGACGGGGAGAACGAGAAAAAAAGAGAGAACGAAGAAAGGAAAGGAGAGCACGTGTAGGGCCTCTCTCGTTAAAGTCGCAAATTCCGGGCGGTCCATTTGAATATCGCATAATGCCGAATTAATGCCGGAAATTCGACTCGGGGGTCCCTTAATGGCCCCCGAAATTTCGCCTTTAGACCTCATAATTCCCAGGCTCTCTCGACGAGAGAGAGAGAGGACTTTTTCACCCCTTTTTTGCGCGAAGCCGTAATTTGGAAGTTCGGGGAGACAGAGCTCGGACGCGTCGCTGATACTTTGCTAATTTCTTTCATCTCGCGGCTTTTTGTGGCATTTCCAAACATTTTTTTCTTTAATAAGACGTAAGATTAATTAACCGCGAAAAAAATAGTTAATTATCGCCGCACGCACCGTGTAATTAGGAAATTTTGTAATTCGCGCACTTCATGACGTGGAAAGAAAGAAGTGGGATTGCTCATTCCCGACGCGCGAGAGATCATAAAAGTTCCATTTTTTTTTTTTTTTTTTTTAATGTCGGAAAATTAGTATTACGCAAACGGGCAATAAAACACATCGAGCGAGCGAGCAAATCCGGTTCTCGAAACGAAGAGGTACACACACTATTACAATCTAAATATTTAAAAGCGCCACAATTCGTGCCTGCAATCTTCTTACAAACGTGCATTAATATCTCGCTCTTCGCGTACATCAACGAAGACAAAATCTTCGTGTTACACTTTGCCCTCAGCAACATCGCGATCGCGGCATCCATCTCCGCGGAGATAACCTTAAAAAATCAAAAGGAGCAAAAGTAATAAGGAACGAGCGCGCGCCCTCCGAGAGAGCGAGAGAGCGATTCCCTTTGTTCGGGGCCGTTTCATTTTTCGAATGCACACGTATACATGTATACATATATGTATATATAAGCGAAGCGCGCGCACGGAGCGGATAATTAATCTTGCGGAGATGGGGCATAAAAGGGTTTTCGGGTTCGCCCGGAGAAAAAATGAGCTCTCGCCGCGGCTCCTCCGCCTTTTCCTTTCCTCGGGATTTCTCTCTCTCCCTCCGCCGGGCGTCGTGTGGATTTGTGGAATTCCGCGCCCACAATAATCGTTCGGAGCCGCGTCGTTTTTCGAAATTTCGGCTTGTCGGAGAGGCCGCGGAGGAGGTTTGAGCGACAGCGAGATCGTACGCGCGGATCGCGAGTTTCGGTAATGATATCATTAATTTCGAGACGTGCGTTTGGAAATTCTAGTAGCTGAGGCTTTATCGCGCCAATCTCGACCTATTCCGCCGCGTTAAAAAATTGATCAATTAAAATTTTGTGTATACAACTGCTTTATCGCTGCGCTCCTCGGTGTCGTTAAAATTTTTGAAAAATAGTATCGATAAGTACAACTCTTATCCCGCAGAAGTGCAGCGGAGAGCCTCGAATTTCAGCGATAAATCGCAGCCCTCGAAAATCACGAGCGAGAGAAGAAAAAAGGGCAACTCCGCACCCGCTCGCAAACGAAACGGCCACCAATTTCTCATAGGATAAATACGCGCCGTTATCGGACCCCGGGCATCTCGGACTTCTGTTGAGGTGTTAAGAATGCACCCCCCCCCATCTTAGCTTTTTTAAATATTAAAATCGTGGAAACCCAACACCGGTAAATCGTCGTCCGTTAATCCGTCTTTTTCGAAGGAGCCGCGAAGCCTCTATCTCGATCTACGCTCTCGTCTTTTCTTTCTTCTCGACTCTCTCGGCTCTTTTTTTTGGTCCAAAGTATTTGTCTAATTTTCCTTTGTTCGCTCGCCGTGATTTTTATGCAGTTTTTTGGGGAAGCTTGATTGGTTGGCTTTTGTTGTGGTAATTGCATTTTTCGGCCGCGATTCTACCGAAGATGCCTTTTTTTTATGCTAGATAAATTGTGTGCGCTTTTATTGTTGTTTTAAAAGGATTTAGTTTAGACGCTGGCAGCTTTTCGAAGAAACCTTTTCGATGCCCTTTATCTCAAACCCGACGGACGTAAAAAAATTGCTTCCTCCTAAGGAAGCATTGTGATAGTAATTTTTGGAGTTGTTCGAAAAATTGATTATAATTGTATTTTAAGGTGTCAGGAACAAGAATAAATGGTTTTTGAAAAGTGTCCGTATGGATGTATGTACGTGTGCATGTGTGTATGTAGACGCCTGGATCTCAGCTTAAAGAGCATAAAAACACCTATAATTTCAGAGAAAAAAAGTTACCCTAGCTCTTATGGTTCTTTTGTTTTTAATCAAAACTTTTTTTTTAAAAAAACAGATTATAATTCTTAAATTAAATTATCAACCGCTCTGAAAAAATTGTTGGTAATTATGAATATATAGAACAGGTAGATCTTTTACATGTTCAGAGCTGTATAGTTTTTCTGATTATGAAACGTATTAGTTCAAAAGATGTTAAAAAAAATAATAACGAGATAATAATGGAACAATCAATGAGTTAGGAGGAAGCTAACTGCCGACTTGGCAGCGGTTTTCCCTGGCTTTCGTGCGAACGTCAGCTCGTTTGTCGAAACAGCATAACGTCGTTAAAAATTCCGCATTAAGCGATTCAATTAATCAATTACTTTAATCAATCAATTACAAAACGCTTAGCATTCCGCTAAAAACTAACTCGATCCATTTTTCCGTCCGTCGGGCCTGCACTCGCTCTCCTTAATTCCCTCAACGAGACTCGCTCGCGCTCGCGGAGCGCCTCGCCGCCGCCGACGACGATGACGACGACTCCCGGCTTGCGCAACTCGCGCGCGCGCACACTGTGCATTTGTAAACGTCAATGTTTACGCGTAATTGAAGCCGACTCGCGCGTGAATTCGCGCTCCCCCTCCCCGGCCTCGGGAGCGCAATAAAAGCCCCGCGATGAATAATCAATCCGGCTTTTCCGCGCGAATTAATGCCCGCGACGCTCGTCGGCGAGGAGCGCGCGGGACAAAAAGAGAGGCCCGCGGAGAGGCGCGAAGAAAAATAATTGCGCTCCGAGCCGAGAGAGAGAGAGTGCGGGGAATGCTTCCGATGCCCGCGATGCCTCGGGGCCTTCCTTCTTTTCTTTTTTTCTCTCCCCGCTTCGTCTTTTTTTTCTCCTCTTTTTTCCCGAGAGTCGCGACGCGCGCCGCTCGAGGATCGTCGTCGGCTGCCGCGCGATGCTTTATTTTTACGAGCAGATGTAGACGTCGGAGATTAACTGGCGATGCACCGCTTTTCGTTACGTAAGCGCGCGAGTCTACGAAAATGAGAGACTTTGCCACCGTAATGTCTTGCTTTATTCGCCTTTTGCAGCTTGGCACGTCGTTTTCTCGCCTGTTAATTTTCGAACTTTTATGGTCTTTCGTTTTACGCTCTCAAGTCTTGGTTACAACCTTTTTTTTATACTGATTTTCCTAAAAAATAGAAATCTTAAGTGGCGCGCAAAAAACGACTGGACGCACACTACGAGCGAAAAGAGGACAAAGCGCGTTTCCGATTTGCGAACGAATGTATCGCTTTGCCGCAGCAGCGCCTGGCGGCGGAAAAAAAAGTACGAGGAGGACTCCCTAATAGCTTGGGCGCGAGGCCATTTGTCACGGAACATATATCGCCTATTGCCCGGATTCGCGCGGCGACAATTCGTTATATCGAGCGGCGAAAGTGCTGTAATCGTTAAACGTCGAAACGAGGCGGCGCCGAAATTTATCGCCCGATTATAATCTGTATTAATTTTGTAGGCGAATTAAAAGCTGGACGGGGCGCCATATGTCTTATTTGAATCGCTTGAGACAGAAATGTTGAATGTTAATCTGTTTTTCAATTTTATCAAGATTTTCACTTTTTGACCGCAAGAAAGCCTCGAAATTCCAGTTGACAATTATCTCGCGCCAACAAAGTCCAGCTCGTCCCAAGCGCGTCGC
>JAWWEM010000054.1:21131541-21147356 GCA_035582935.1 Ormyrus thymus | reverse complement strand
TTCCATTTATCATAAAATATAGTAATTTTTAATGAAGTTATAATAAATTTTGAAATAACATTTTTCTCAGTGTACGCGTCGCCGTCAGGCATCTCCCGCGCAAACATCGAAATCCCCTCTCGAAAACAAATAGTCGCGGCGCGTAAACACGTCCGCTCGAAATTTACCAATCCTCTCCTCGGCGCGAATCGCGACCCGAGACCGGAATCCGATCGTATCGAGGAATGCCTCGTTAGAGGCCCATTTAAACCAGTCCGCGCATAAATTACCGGCATCGGCGGACGAGGGCATAATACGGCTTTTTGATTCAGCGGGCCTTTTTTCGGGAATTACTCTCGCACGGTGTTTTGAATATCCGAGGAGGCGAGCGGGGCTGAGTGACACGAGCCGATTTATTACGTATGACAAACGCCCGTTATCTCGAGCTGCGATTTCAAATTCAAAATAGGGCCGAACCAGTTTTTTCTGGATTGGATTTTGGGGAGATTCCGATTTCCGCTGCTCTTGTATTTGATCTAGATTTTCGACATAGTTTCCTGTTATAAAGGCTCTCTTCTTTGAAATTCGGATAAGGTACTTTTCGTCAAATGTCTTTTATACACGTAGATTAATCCTCGTTTCGTTCATTAAACGTTAAAAAAGTAAATTTTAATACACGAAAAAGGCATCGACAAATATTGCACTTCAGTCAAGCGACAAAACCGCCCTTTAACCCTAAATCGACAGATCGAATTGGCTGATTACACAATAAAGCTGCAAAGGGAATAAAGGAGAGAGAGAGAAACGTCGGTTACAAAGTGCTCGCAAAATTCTTCCTCTCCCGCGGAAAGACGAGCCGCAGCCAGGCATCAAAATCTCCGCGCGGCGACCCCCGGAGGAGTCGAATGCGACGTTACTCAAATTTCTCGACGAAAGGAGTAAAGAAACGAAAGGAGACGGATTGCGGAGAGGAGGACGCCGGGGAGATTTTCCCATCCCTTGCCTGCGCGCGACCCTTTCTCGCCGGTCGTGTGTTTAACTGTGTGACAGGATGAAGGATTTTTGTTTGTCTTTCAGACGTTCTTCTGGGTTTTAATTCTCCGGTTATTTGCTTTTTACGAAGGGATAATTGTGACGTGAAAAAATTGAGCAAAAAGTGAATTGTTTATTTTACTATTTTTATGTAGTCGACGGGCTAGTTTTTTTTGCAAGCTTGCAGTAAACTTTGCGTAACGGTAACTTAAGTAGTTGGATTATTATTATTTATTAATTAGAATAATAATAGTAGAGTACTCGGTTAATAAGAGTATATTAAAACGATCGAGATTATTGCTGCTAGATTAGTTTTATTAGGATGCTAAAAGTAAAATAAATATACTTAACGTTTTCATTGTAAAATGTTACATTTATTTCGCGAATATAACGACAAATGTAAATAACTTTCAGTTTAAAAGTTTAAACAGCTCGCAGCTGCATTCTCGAGTAAACTTTGAAGCTTAGACCGTGAGATACTTAACGTACAAAGTTATGGCTAGTATATATAACGCGAGTCACCCCATCCTCGCTCTAAATACTCCATTTCCGTCATTTATTAAAAGAATAACAATTTTTCATAGAAAAAACTCGTTGAAAAAAAAGGGCTCCCGATGAGAGAAGCGCTAATCCTATATTGCGCCCGGCTATAACTCCATCCTCAAGAGCGGAAAAGAAAGGGAAGAAAGGGAAGGAGTCGGAGTCGAGAGAAAGAGAGAGAGAGAGAGAGAGGGAAGAACGCCCTCGGGGTCACGGGGTGAATACCGTTTTACCGACTATTAACTCACTTTTACCCTCTATTCCGGCTCTTCTGCCCCCCGAGGGGGAAAGAGAGAGAGAGAAAAAAAACCTCCGGCGCGTGTTTTTTCTCTCGCGTCTGTTTTCCGCGCGTAATCTCCCATGAGCCTTTTTTTTCCATCCAGCCAGCAGGTAAGAGCTACCTGCGCGCGCGAGATTCCGTAAAAAAGGGAAGAAACGTTCGAGAGGAGAGAGAGAGCCCCCAGGGGTGGCTCGAGCGGTACGCTCGATTTAACCCCTGAGAAAAAAAAGCGCCGCTCCGCACACAACGCCGGTTAACCGATTTCACTGCAAATTTTGAAATCCGACACTCTCGGCGTTCTTTCTCTCTCTTTTTTTTCTTTTTTTTTTCCTTTCGCCGGAGATTCGTTTAAAGGCTTTAAGTACCGAGAGGGATTGCCGGAGATGAGACGGCGGGGATGAAAAATTGCAGCGTTTAGAGCGCTTTCAAAGTGTTTACGGCGATAAGTTTTTGATAATTTGGCGGTTTTCAGTTTGTTTGAGGCGGGGTGAACTGATTTGATTAAAGCGTGAAATTGAGTCTAGTTTTTTTTGTTAGAAAAACATATTTATCTAAATGTATGTGTTGCGTTTTTTGAAAAGCAGTACAATTTAATACATTTAAAGTAGAAATTTACCAGCTTATATTGTTTATAAAAAGGCGAAGAATCGACGCTCGAAGATCGAATAAGCAAAGCGTAAACTTCAAGAATTCCAAGAATCTAAATCTCGGAACAATTAAATTCCCCGACGTTACACGGGCGTAATTACTCATTTATCATTTTTCTACTCCTTTTTTCACGATTCCCGTGAGAGAGTCTACCTCTCGTCGGGTGACGTTTTTTCGGTTTCATCGCCGCGCCGATGATTAATCGAGCTTGAGGGCAGGCAGTCGTTGATCCGACTCTCCCGACGTGACTCACCGGCCGTTTTCTACGCGCTGCCCGCTCTCGTGAAATTGCCTCCCGAGGAGGAGGCCATCATCAATCCTCGTTACACCGATTTCTCGAACTGAGGAGAATCGGGAGAGGGGGGGGGGGCCCTTTTTGCGCGGATCGACGAATTTTTCGCGCACCGAGGTATACCGATCGGTCCGCGCGGCGCCCAGGAAAGATCGATAGCTTTTCGGGGCTCTCCGGCGACGATGACGGCGGAGTTTTATTATGGTAATTAATTTTTTCGGCGGATAACTGAATTTTTTCGTGATTGACAGAGCGACTAAGCGCGGCGTAATTGTTTTTCTTTTTTTGCCTTCATTTTTAATGAAGGAATAATGATGGAGCTGCAAAACTCGATTATAATATGGTTTCTATTTGCATTCTTTGCGTTATCGAAATTTAAGGGCGAAATTACGTTCTCGCAACGTTGTAATCCAAAAAAAAAACCATAAGAAAATCGAATAAATTAAATTGATTTAAAGTTGCAGATTATCAATAAAAGCCCGTTCCCCCGGCAGTCAAAAGCTCCCTTCCCCAAAATTCCCGCAACCAAAAAATCCGCGGCATTAGACTCCGGCCGGAGCCGTCGTGTATCTCGCGATCTCGAATTTCGTCACAAAAAGGCGAATTCGGCTTGCAAAACACGCGCCCGCACAATAAGGCCGAAAAAAGAGCGACGGCTCCTAAGCAGCTGCAAAATTAATAATTCGCCCTGGGGTAAAAAATCCCTCGAAACGAGAGAAACACGGACCACCCGTCGCTCTCCCTCCCTCCCTCTCTCTCTCTCTCTCGCGAAAAATTTCGTGGATGATGCAAGAACGCGCGAGAGGATCTTGTACGTAATATGGGCTGGAAATTAAATCTTCGGCTCGAGCGGGCTTTTTATTTTTCAGCTCCGGAGAGCTCCGCGCCTTTTATGCTCTGTTATTTGATTTGCGGCCCGATAAGGTTTCGTGCTCTTTTAGTCGCGACGTATAACACTCGATCATTAATTTCGACGTTTCGAGAGAGAGAGAGAGAGAGAGAGAGAGAGAGAGAGAGAGAGAGAGAGAGAGAGAGAGAGAAAGAGTCCGACAAGCGTTCGCGAATTTGCATAGTCGTGTAAAGCCGGGGGATTAATAAGAATAGCGAGAGAGCGGAGTATATCCTAATTTCTAATGTCGGCTTATCCTCGCTCTCCTTTTTGCGCGCTGCCTTTTCGTAATGGAAACTGCTTTTTAGCGCTCGCGTGACTCTCGCAACAAACTCATTCGAGGAAATGAGCATTTTTAACGATCGCGAGACGTAAAGCTCTCCGAGCCCTTCCCCGCCGCGGACTTTTTCTCGCAACCCTCATTCTCCTCGCGTCCTTTCTCCGCGCGTCCGAAAAATCCGGCCCTGAATCTGCATACACTGGAATCATCGCATCTCCGATCGGAATCGCCGGCCGCCTCATTAGCATTTTATGGTACTCGTTATATAAAGCGCCGCGGGCCGTAGTTTTCCCGCTCGCGAGCCTCGAACCCGGCGAAAGAAAAAGGGGTTCCTGCGTCCCGAAGCGTCGTCGATCGTCGTGGGGGGTTCCTCCACCCTTCGCTCGCGCGAGAGTAAGGAAGATCGCAGGTAACGACCGCTTCCTTTTCAAAAGGGCCTGTATTTACCTGGGAGCGGATCCTCGGATGCGGAAAGGATCCTCTTAGTCAACCCCTTTTCTGCAGCTTTATTATATCGAGACAGTTGGCTGGCCCCGCGGGAGAAGAATCGGAGATGTGCAGGCACGTCCGCGACTTCTAACCGACGAAATATGGGAGGTTTCGCGTTTCTCTCGAACCCCCAATTCGGAGGAGGGAGCAGCAGCCGGGGATCGCGCGCTCGATCGAGGCGCCGAATTATGAATTGCCGGCGATAAAGTCGCCGACGACGTCGTAAAACGCGACAATGGAGCGAATGCCATTGTTGTTGTTTCTTCTTTGTTTATCGCGTTTGCTTATTAAATTGTCGGCGGTTTTTGTTTGTTTGCACGCTCGACAAGTTAAACCGTTGAATATTTGCGTTTGAATTTATGTACGTTACAAATTTTCTTGGTACTAATTGAATTATTTTTAAATAATTTTAATGCGCGAAATGTATGTAAAATGGAGACTCAAAAATAATAAGTAACTTACAAACAATCTTGCGAAATGTAATTTGCCAAGTTTGCATATGCAGGATTTAAATAAATGATCGTAATTGTCCTCATTACTTACCTGCATGCAAATTATTATGTAACCCGGCAAACTGTTACACTTATAAAAATTAAGATCGCAACCTCATTAACTTACTTTGTAGCGTAATTATTAATTATTGTAAATCGAATTACAATGCATTAATCGCCTCTATTTTTTAGTGTCCAAAGTAACGAAGCAAAGAAGCCTAACGATTTTAACGTACTCGAAATTTCCGCGGAATCATAAATTACCTCGACAATCATCACTTCATTATTTCCGCCATCCATCAAACAATCAAAAAAAAAACAAAAAAAAAACAGAGCCAATCGCACAAATCCCCGTTTAATGAGCCTGGGAAAAAAGACAAAGCGCCCTGTTTTCATCAAATATTTGGATTATTAGCCGGCTCTCCGGACTCTTCCCGAAAGGAAAAAAACTCCCGTCGAAACACCATAAATTTACGTATTGTCGGGGGGCGCACCGCACCCGAGAATCCATTCGTCGCGGCGGCCAGGGGGGGAACAGACGATCCGCACAGTTTTTCGGAAAAAAAGCCAGGAGAGAAAAAAACCGAGAACTCGAGAGCGCGCAATTGATCGATTAAGCGGCGAGAGCAGATGTACCTGCTCTTACCGGGGACTTTATAATGCCGGAGACGTCTCAATTTCAGGGCGCAGAAAAAAAAAGCAGAAGAAGAACAAAAAAAGGAGCGCGTCTCTCCCCGGTCGCGGGAGATCGATGCTCGCCGCTCGTCGTCGGCGCCCCGCTTCCTTTTTCGAGAGGTTTATCGCCCGGGCGACCAATGGGAGCCGTCGAGGCGCTTTGCGGAGGAATGCCTCCTTTTTTCCTCGGGCTTCTCATCCCCCCCCCCCCACCCCGCCCCCCGGCGCACGCAGGCGAAGGCGAGTTTTTCCCGAGTCGGGGAAAAAGACGAGCGGAGCCTCGAGCTCCTTTTCAGTTCGGCCGCGAGCCTGGCCCGAGGCGAACGCCGCGCGGCCCCCCCTACCTGGCTCCTACGAGAGCTCTCCGCTCTCGCCGCTGTGCTGTGGGATATATCCTCCGGCGAAACGAGGAGCCGCGTGCGCCGATGGCTTTTGTCGTGGGTAAAGAGTCTGGATTATTTCTCGAGCGCGCAGCCGAGCTTTCCGTGACTCGTGGAAGAGGCTATTTGCTTTTTGGATCATTTGATCGGTGATTTTTTCTTTGTTGCTTTTTTGTCGGATCTTTTTTGCGCCTATGGTGATTGTTTCGAAAAATTACTCGTCAAGTTTAGTGCCTCGAAGAACATTTTTATTGGAGTCGGAGCGAAAAGTCAGAAAAATCTTTAAACCAATAAAATATGTTGCAGATTTTTAGTGTCAGTGAATATAAGCAGTAGCACTTGGAGTAATAGCCAGGCATCTCGGGGCGAGGAAAAAGCTTTGTAAAATATTAATTCATCTCGAGTCAAGTGTCAGTGAAAAAGCCGCGAGTTCCTCCGACGAGTTAATCGCGCGGCCCAGAAGCGATCGGCCTTTCCGCGCGTTAAATTAAGAAAAATTAGGCTCTTAAAACGTCGGCGCGCCTCGTAAAAGCCTGCGGCGCAAACAATCAAAAACAGATCGGCAAATACGAATTAGCAAGCGGAGCGATTCATCCGCGCGGTCATTAAATCATCCGGCAAACGATCGCTACCGGTCTAAAGCAACCGAAAATTAAGCAAATATAACGAGCCGCTTTCACGCACCGGCAAAAGAAGCGGCGGCAAAACAAAAGCTCTCTCTCTCTCTCTACCTCTTCTCTCGGCGCGGTGCGGCGCTACTGGAAAGTCGATTAGAAGCCGCGGCGATTGGCGCGTAAAAATTCCCGAGCTCGGCCAATCGGCAGCCGGCGAGGAGAGGCGGAAAGCGAGGAGCCGCGGTGATTTAGGAGCGTCCTTTTCCTCGGAAAAACATGTTAATTGGCCCCGTACCGCCTCCGTGTGACAGTTCATTTCGCGCGGCCGGTAATTGTTTCGGCTCGTAAATCCCGGGCTCGGTAATTGCGCTTTAATATTAAATAACAGGCTGCGGCGATCGGGAGCTGCCGCGTACTTTGGAGTTTCTGCGAGTTTTAAAGAGCAATAGAGCGAAAGTTATTATTCCGAGCGGAGAAAGACTCGCGCATGTACGCACCGCGCTGCACTCGAAAGTCCACATAAATTCGCAAAAACGCCGCAGTCGTGAGAAAGCGGAGCGTTTAGCCTGGAATGCGGCGGCTCGGAAAGCACGCCCCGTACATTTAAATCATCCCGCGGCCGCAATTGTCGCCCGCTGACTTTGGCGTTTCTGCGATTCGCAGCCGGAGCTCCTCGTTAAAAATGTTAATTTATAGCCGGGATTTTCATTGAAACGCGCTTATCGCCGCTCGCGGAGATTTAGTTCTGGCCGCGGAGAGAGTCTAGAATGGCGACGACGGTTAATTGAGGCGTTGTTTTCGCGTTCGGAGCGGAGCGGTTGACGTTTCAGGCATTTTTTTCGAATTCCTACGCAATAAAATTGAATTCGTGGTAAGGCGATAGCGTCACAATGGAACATTAACGCTTAATGCTTCTTATAAAAGCCATTGCTTGTTTTGAGAAAAAGCCCGCTTAACTTGCGTCAATGACACCAATTGAATGGCAAACAAATTATCGCGTCGAAGAAGTGAAAATTTATATCGGGACGACGGGCTTAATTGTCTCTTTGCTTTTAATTTATAATGATAGGTATGCGATAAATTAAAGGCGGCTTGTCGATTTTGCTATTATTTTAAATACAGCCTTTATTTATACGAACGGCTTATTAACCAAGTTGGATAACGCAGTTTTTGAAAGGTCGACTGCATTTATTTATAAATGGATGGTAAAAATAGTCGTTAAGTGACCGACGAACTTACGCAACGTCGATTTTTCTATTATGTCAGAAAAACGCTCCTTCATTAAGTACGCAAATGATTTTCGCTTTTCCCCGGCAATTTTTCTTTAAAGCTCGTTATTTATAAACATTTAGCAACGGTTTTTGCATAAGTTATTCCAAAATCAGCTAAAGTTAACCAAAGACACGCGTCTTCATAAATCACAGTTCGTCAGTGAATCAACAGAATGTTCCCATCATCTGTCAATTCGAACAAACTGTGCCGCAACTATGAAGATTTATAACTTTGTACAACCGTTCTTCTCCAAAAGGCCGCGCGTCACAATTACCACCTCGATCCGTAAAACTTTCAATTCCTAAACGATCCAATTTCAGTTTTTCAGCCGCACCGCCTGACCTTCGTACCGATTCCCAAAACGTTCAATAAAAAATTGCCCCGAATAAGAGATACTTCCCAAATTCGATTCCCTCCTCGAGAAAACAGCCCCACCTAACCACCCCTCTATCTGATTTCAGGCAGCCGAGTAAAGGCGAAAGAGGAGAAGGAGACGTCGTCGATGGCCCCGGGCAGCCCGCCGACCCCTCCGCACACGCCGCAGAGTCCCTCTCGGCAGAACAGCAGCACCGGGGCCGGCGGCGGCGGCGGCGGCGGTGCGGCCTCCCAGTCCTCGCAGACGTCGAATCCGGACTCGCAGCAGCAGCAGCAGCAGCAGGCGGCCGTCGCGGCGGCCATGGCGGCGGGCCTGCACCCCGGCGTGGCCGGCTCGCCGCTCGGGCAGATACTCGCGCAGAATCCGGCCCTCGCCCAGCTGCTCCAGCAGAACCCGGCCATACTCGCGCAGAACCCCCAGCTCGCCCAGCTGCTGCAGCAGAACCTGCAAGTGCAAATGGGCGGCATGCTCAAGGGACGCAGGGAGGAGGGGGACGATAGCTGGGTGAGTCGAGCGGTCCGGTGGAGATCGATGTAGATTTTTCTCGAATGCTTGGAGAGATTATTGTTTGAGTGAAAGTGGACGGTTGAACATTCGCAAGATTTGTGGTTCTGAACGTTGAGCGGGCTCATGATATATTTATTGCCGACGCGATAAAAATTCGACATTTAGAAAGGAAAATGAGAGTATAGCCACTTAGCGAAAGGTAAAAATCTTAATTTTAGAAAAAGGCACACGACGTTCCGTCTCGAATTTTTGCACGCATGACCGAATGCAAGTGATCTCGAAATAGATTGATATACGGCTTTAGAAAGGACCCGAGTTTGTAATGTTGACACTGGAAATTAAATATCTCTATGTAAATTCTGCCGATGAGGAAAAGTAAGGCCGTAAATCAAATTCTCATTACCTCTCGTACACTCGAGCAAATTCGCAAAAAGAAAGCCCCGAATCGAGCTCGTTCCCTCGCCGACACTCCTCCTAATTGACAATTTTCGTCTATTTATCAATCAGCGTCCTCGAAAATTTTCCTCATTACCCGTGGCGGCGGCCTCAATTAAAAAGTCAGCCTCCTGAAAACGGTCGTAAATTACGGGCGGCGAATAAAATGCATTACAACTAATTCGCGCGCTTCCAATAAGCCGCCTCTCGCGCGCGGCGGCGCTTTTAATCTGTCCCGCGGCGGGAGGGGGGGAGGAAAAGAGATTGTTTACGATAAATTGAAAACGATAAAAGAGAGGATTTTCCAAACGGCCCATTGTCGCTCTCTCGGCCGGGCAGCGAAATTTCCTCCGCCGCAAAAAATCGTTAATTGTTATGGTAATGCAACGGCCGAGCGAGTCGTCGGGGCCCCGAGTCTCGAGAATCGATTAAGAGCGACGATTGTCTCGGGCCGCGTATATAAACGGCCGGAGGTTATAGTTCACTTTTCAGTTAATGGTTAGATTGCCCGTCCATATGCTGCAGATGCGCCGGTCTTGGCCGGCTTTAATGAACGTGGGCGGGGACTTTTACGTTTCTTCGTCCTCGAAAACAAGTTCATTTGGAGCTTTGAACCTCGTTCGAAGATGATAATAGTCTCGCTCGTTTTACTTTTCTGCGTCACTTTTTTCGGTGGGCATCGTTTTTTCTTTTCTTACTTGTCTTTATCGATGTTGTAATTTCTATTTTTCTTCTGTAGTTGTTTGAGTTTTGCAAGCGAAAGCCGTGCGAACAAAGTTACGTAATACTCTTATTAAACGACGTTCGTATCACTGGTAGATTATTAATTATCAATTTTGTTTACAAGCCAGAGATAAGAAATTAAAAATTTGTATGCCAAATTGGACGCTTAAAATCGTGCAATAATAATTTATGTATGAAGGATCATTTCTTCCACACGCAGCTCCTAACGAAGAAAATCCAAAGCGCATCAATTACGCTCCCAAAAAAAAAGTCCAATTTTCCTCAAACAATCGCAAAGCAAGAAACAATCGCAAAAACGACCTATCATTACGCGCATATTCCTCTCGACAATACCTTGCCCGAAGTCGAGCGCAAAAAAGGACCGTTCTGAAAAAAGAGCAGCAGCGGCGAAAAAAGGCGGCGGCGGCGGCGGCGCTCGTACGAGCAAAAGGACAAAACGCCTCGCGGAGAGGAGGAGGAGGAGGTACAGAGAGTCTCTCTCTCTCTCTCCCGTCGAATGACCGGCCTTACATACATGAATTCCGGCTCGGTCGCATCCCTTATACGCGGAGAATTGAAATTATTCCCCCGATTTTTGCCGTGTCGTTTACATTATTTTCGCCTTTGAATATTAATGGGCATATGCTCTTCGGCGTTATGGCGCGCACAGAGAGGAGAGAGAGAGAGAGGAGAAGGTAACAACACAACACAGTATAATACTCAGCTCTTAACGTTATTCTATTGTTTGCAAATCAGCTCTATTGTTTTCTCATATACTCTTCTATATACTCGGCGCGCGGAGAGCCTCGGAGCCTCTTCGGGGCTCCCTCCCACTTTCTGCGAGCGAGAGCGCTAAATCATACGCGCAAAAATACCGAGCGCGTACAATACGTCAATTTAACCGGCGCGCAAGAGCGAGAGAGAGAGAGAGAGAGAGAGAGAGGGACGCTTCTAATCGTTAAAGTCGATCGATTCCTCAAAACCGAGCGGCGAGTCGAAGCGGCTCCGCGGGGTAATGAGATAATTTACCTGCCGCGGCCTTTCAATTAGCCATCTTTTTTCTCGGGAAGGAGAGAGCTTTAGGTATGCACCGAAGGGCGAGGGCTTATTTACCGCGGGAGGAGAGAATTTCGGCATTGTGCGCGTGCGATTGTAATTAGTTCGTATACGCGCTTTTTCCTCGATTGTTTTCGAGCCCATATTGTTTGCCAATCACGAGAGGCTGCCCTGCCTTTTCACTCGTTATAATTTATCGTCTTGCCGTCTTCGCCGCGGCCGAGCGCGACTTTTAAGGAAAAATGCGGCTTTTGTTACTTAATTGTTAACTCACTTTTAAGGCTCTTGCGCAACTGGCTGAATTTTCTAAATTTACTGCTTATTAAACCCTCGTGGTACTTCTTTGTGCGCGCATTAATTACTTGAAAGCTCCTTTACGAAACCGCCGGCCTTTCGATGGAAAATTGGCTTATATACACATTTGAAAACTACGGGGAACAATTTATTACGGCAATTTTCAACTATCGAGTGCGCCGAGCCTTAAAAATCTTGCTCAACTCCAAATCGGCCCACTAAAAACTCTGCCATCTCGAATAACCAGACGAAAATGCGTCACCACTTGAATCCCACCGAAAGCCGAATCGGCGCCCCGGCAAAAAGCGCCGATTCATACGCTCGGCAGTCGGCACCGATAATTCCCCAAAGCTCGTCGATAATAAAAAAATCACCCGACCCGGAGCCGCCCTCTCCTTATAAGCGCAGCTCGTCGCGTCCAGCGGAAACAGAGACGTCAGGGACTTTTTCCAACCCCGCGCGCGAGAGAGAGAGGAGAGACAGAGAGAAGTGCCCGCCGTCCGCGGCGCGGGGCTTTTTGCGCGCGCGCGCGCCGCAAAAATAGCCGACGCGCGCGGGAATACGAATACGCCGTCGGTCGGCCTGCGAGCAGCCTCGGCGCGGAACTTCCAGGAAATCCTTGTTAACGGCCATTGTAAAGAGAATGAACACGTAAGCGGAAAGTGAATCGGCCAATCGAAGAGAGCCGGCGCGCGGTGCCCCGCGCCGCCACAATTCGCTATTCATCATACATTTTTGTTCGTTATTAGTTAAAGTAGCGGCGAGAGCCCCGGGTAGTTGAAAAAGGGCCCCCACCGGGGAGAGGGGGGAGGAGAGAGCCTCAATTAAACCGTGAATTTATTCGTATATGAAAGTCGCCCCGGCGCAAAAAGGAGGGGACAATGCTCATATACCGCGAAAACGTTAATTGATGCTCCGCAATGTAAGGAGCTTCGAGCACTAATTATATTATGCCGGCGGTTCGCTCCAACTCTTTCTCTCTCTCTCTCTCTCTCTCTCGCTCTCCGTTTCGGGTCGTTCTTTCGTCATCTCTTTCTTGTGTACTTAGTTTGCATATGTGCAGCGGTGCAGCGAGTCGCTCGAGAAAGTCGCTCGCTATTATGGTCTTCTTGCTTCGTTTGCGCGCCGGGTTTGATTAGAAACGCGACTCTTTTTATTCCCCGGGATTATTAGCATTTGTGGTTGTTAACGAATTGCGATATAGATTGAGAGGGGAGAGATAAGATTCACCGCAGTTTTCTACGAGATTCTCACAATGTCTTCGCTCGATACGGCTACATAAATGGCCGAAGCAAAAACACGGTTATGTTCAGTCGAATATTTTTCCTCGAAGGCGGCGCGCAAAAACTAGCCCCGTCGCAGTCCGTTTTCCCGGCTATCGAGCCTTAAAATTCATTGGCCACCGCGTTCGGACATATATTTCACCATCCGCTCCGTCGTCCCCCGGCAGCCGTGCCATCTTCCCCATTAGCAGCGAGGGGACAGAAAAGAAAGCGATTGAATCGCCGGAAAATAAGCATGAAAAAAGGGGTGCGAGTGCACGGGGAGAGAGAGAGAGAAGGAGAGGATAAGAGTCGATGTGGTAACGACTTTATAAATTCAGCGTCTACGTCTTCCTCGCGGATCGGATCTCTCTCCGTCTTAGGGCTTCGGAAATCGTACAGGATTCGAATAATTTGTACGCCTGCCAGGGGCTTCTTGCTTTTCTCGTTCTTCGCCGCGACAGTGTCTTTAACCTCCTCGCGGAGAGAGAGAGAAAGAGAGAGAGAGAACGGGGTGGAATCATGATGTCAAGGCGCTCGGGGAGATGTAGGTGATGGATCTTGAAAAATAAGCTTTGGAGAGAGAAGTGCTTGGTGAAGGAGGGAAAAGAAGGGGTTGAAAGAGAATGTTCAATTGGCGGTGGAATATACTGCTAAACACGAATGACTTTACTCTAATAGGTTGTAAAAAATGCACCGGTCAAATGACAATATAAAAGAAGCTTACAACGCTCTTTTCAGAATTTGCTTCCACTTACGCAATCAGGCAAACACAAATTCTTTTCCATTTTGTTACAATGTTTAAACGTCGATTCGGTCTATCTATAGTGAATCGTTAAAGTCCAATGACTCATCGGACATTAAAACGTCTAATCGAAAAAAATCTCGCTTTTCCTCTCCTGAAAATAAAAGCACATTCCGATTGTTTTGGCACTCGATCGTTGCACCGGATGCCGTTTGAATATTCAAAATGCCATTGTTGGAGTTCTCCGGCAAGGTCACTGCCCCGAGATTCGCGAGACTTTTTCGCGAAAAAAGCCGGAAATCGGTCATTGGCATTGGAGTCGCGACTCGGCGCTCGCGCGGCGACATTGCATACAATGCACTTTTCGGTGCGCCTCCTCGAATTTCATTGCCCTCGCTCTTTTCTTTTTCGTTATTTATTTTACACGCTAATCGATTCCCCGCTGGTTGCAAAGTTTATTTAACTCCCGAAAATCGGCATCGCCCCTTTAAAAACTTATCGCCGATCACCGCTTCTGACATGAACACGCGTATATAAAGCTGTACTCGAGAGCTTGCCGGGGGAGGGGAGGGGGAAGCTCGCGCGCGCAAAGAAGACCGCTTTTTGGTCGTGGCAGGTTTCAATTAAACAACACTGGGTCAGAGGAGGTATTCCGACGGGCAGCCAGCAGCGGCATATAAAAACCCCCTCCGCCGCGCCGCTTCTTTTTTAATCGGCCTCGCGGATCGTCAGATTCCGGGCGTGACGTACTTCTTGCTTCTGCTCGTCTCCAGTCGAGAGAGAGAGAGAGAGAGAGAGAGAGAGAGAGAGAGAGAGAGAGAGAGCAGCTCGAAGTTATCGGGACAGATCGCTTGTATGTGCCGGGGATATCACATCCTCTCCGAAGCGTTTTCGAGCGAATCTTTTTCGGGCCGCTCTGACGGCAGCGCGGGCTTTACATATGGTTTTTCAGGAAGATTAAATCGAACTTATTTGTCTTGTCGGCGAGGGATTAATACGTGGAAGCGATCGGTTTTTGCTACCTCCTCGTTGCGCTCTCGTTGCTTGTGTATCATTTCTTTTTTTTTTCAAACTTTTAATTAATGCAGCGCGTTCGTCTGCATTTTTGCGAAGGTGCGATTTTAAGATTTAATCAAAGATTTACTATTCGTTTACCGACGATTTTAAGTTTGCTTCATACAAAAAGCTTTGAATTCTCAAAATGACATTAATTAGGACAATGTCGAGCCGTTGTCGAAAGTCAAATCTCTTGCATTAGTTGACGAGCGCGCGCGCGACGCTTCTATTTATAAAATTCGGAACGTAATTCAGTCCCCGATGCCCCGGTGACTTTGAAGTCCATTATATTCCTAACTCGGTATTTTCGCGCGCGATCTGAATTATAGATCGGTGTCGAAAATAAAGAGGCGCGAAATGAGTCATCCTCGGTCGGGGGGCGGTGACTCGCGCTGGATTCTCGCTCGAAATTCGAATTCGTCGAATGGACGCGCCGGTCGGATCGGCGAGAAGTGGGCCGTTTAGCCGAGAAGCTGAAAAATGACTCTGCGCTTATCTTGGGAATCATTGGAAGCAGAGCCCGATTGCTTTCATTGTTTGTGCGTCGAAAGGGGGGCGAAAAAATCGCTGGATTCTAGTTAATTGTATAAAGGGTAAACCGGTTGCGGGGCCGGAAAAAAATCGCTGATTAATTATCATTAAAACAAAAAGCCCCCGTGATTAATGATTATTGCACAAAACAACGATCTCTCACTCGACTTACTTTTGTTCGAGCTGCATTATGATTCATTGTAGAAACAGAACGACTTTCACGACTGGTCAAACTTCAATAATTACAATTTAAAAAATCCGTCCCGATGCCTGAAAACTTTGCGCTCGGATAAAAGACACGGGGTTTAATTGCATCGTAAACAATTCCCGCCTCGAAAGCACAGCGTCCCCCGTGAGTGTATGCGCGAGTCTGTTGTGAGAGCACTTGATAAACATTCTGCCGATCGTTAACGTATTTTCTTTTATAGGTGGCGGCGCCAATAATGAACCTCGCTAAGGTGGAGGCAGCTGACCCCAAGATTGCCGGTGAGTTATTATTTCCTTCTTTCGATCGAGTGCGGAAAGAAATTTATACGTAACCGACTTTACGAGCCCGCCGATACAATTGAGCTCGCGGGCTCGGAATATCTCGTAAAGGAGAATAGGAACTTTTCAAGCAGCTATATGTACGTGGCTACTTAGCAATTGAAACGGAGTGCGCGCCTGGCGGTACGACAAAACGTGTCGTAGGCGATTGCAGAATTTGTACGGAGCGCTTGGAAAATTATTTATTTTTTTTCCGAAACTGAACAGGAGTCGCACTGCCGACTGCTTGCTGTAAATTGTTGTGCGAATCGGGGAAAGATGACGTGCAATTTGCTATACTGACTAAAGACTTGTCGATCTCTAAGAGGAGAAAGAGCCAACAGTAAAAATGACAATTGCTACGTAGCTTTTCAATTGTTAGTTGGCAAATTCTCAATAATACATCGATTGTTTAAATAAAAATTGTCTTTTAACCAAAAATCG
>JAWWEM010000054.1:21113997-21131441 GCA_035582935.1 Ormyrus thymus | reverse complement strand
GCAAAGAATACAAAACGATCCGTAAAAATAACTTTTCCCGCATGAAATTACCGGCAGTCATTCATCCAAGCACGTTTTCCAAGCCCACATAGAAAAGCCCGATATCTTCGAAAACTCGTGCACAAAAGCATCGAAAAACTCGTCCGGGCCGCAAAGAATCGTCTCCTTCCTCTTCCTTTATTTTTTTTGGTTTCCCAAAAGATGTCGCCCGTATTACGCGTCATTTGAATTTCAAATTTCCGGTCTCTCTCTCTCTCCCGGGAGCTTCGAGGGGGAGCCGCGAAAACGATGGGAAACCGAAATCACGCTCAGCTCCACGCGACGACGACGACAACGACGACGAGAGGAGGGCAGAGAAAAAGTGATTTAACACCGGTGGCTCAATTTACGGCAACTAGCGAATTTGGCGCTTCAACGGGCAAGCGAATACGAGCAGCTTCCGCGTGAATCAATTAACCAGAGATTGGCCCCGGTCACTTTGCGAGCTTCCTCGTTTTTGTGTTTACCACTTGAAACAAGACGCAGCGGCGACCGCCCGTTTTTTTTTCTTTTTTTATAACTCGACTCGAGTTTTTCCCAATCGAGCGTATAATCCACCGTCATCTCCCGGCTTTCAGCGTTTCGTGATATACGCGAGGGTCTCTCCAGTCTTTCCCCTCGTACTTTATTGGAATATCCGCCCACAGCATTATGGGAATTATCAAGGAAATGGGATGAGTACCCGTAGGTTCCCCGACGAGGCAGCGGCGGCGGCGGCGGCGGACGGCGAAAACGGAAAAAAACTCTGCGAGAGAAACTGGAACGGCGACGTTTCCGGCCATTGAGTGATGCTTCTCGCCGCGCCGTCGCTGCTGATGCTTCCACCGACCGATTATTTATTCAATTTCAGAGATTCGAGCGGCGCGGCTTTGTTCAATCTCTACTCGCGGATGTGGTGTTAATTGTGCTTTATGTACGGAGATAAATTTAGTGGAAAAGAGACGTTCGCCGGGTGGACGTTGAAACGTTGAATTTTGTTGATGCCTCGCTTGAGCCTAGAATATTTTACTGATAATTAAAGATAAGAACAATGGCGCAATATACATTTAGCCAATACATTTCCATTAATTTTCCTAATTTAATAATAATCTTCGCCAAAATATAAAAACAATCGCACTTGACGACTGCTGAGATGATAATCCATTTAAGGTTCATGTAAAAATTGCCTCAAAGTAATGCAATAATGGCTCCTCGCTCGGGCGGAATCGCTACTGTTATTTCGCGAGAGGGAGGAGGAGGAGCTTGAGAATAGCAACATACATTGCAGTGCGCGCCTTTTAATTACGCGGCAATTCATCATTTTACGAGCGGATTCCCCGCTACCTCGGCTCATCATAAACACGTCGAAGCATCCTATTCCGATATCCCCGCTGAGGACTCGTAAAAGACATTCGCTCGGAGCTGAAAAAATAAAGGCGAAATCTTGGCCGTCGCCGCCGCCATCTCGAGACGAGCGCCATCGTAGCCAGAAAAGCAGCGAGACTCTCCCGTCCCACGTAATCACTTAACCCGCTCGATTAAAGAGTCCGAGTTAAAGGCCAGTTTCCTCGCGATTCTCGCATAAAAGCCGCTCGCTCGATCCGGCGCGTGGAATAACAAGACCGGCCGATGTGTCGTCTGGGGCCCGAAAAAGAAAAAGAAAAAGAAAAAGAAAAAACGCCGAGACGAGCGAAAGAAAGCTATGGCGCGATGAAAGGGAACGCTCTCGCGAGGCTCTCTGCGAGAGAGAGAGAGGGTCGGAGGAGCAATCAAAGCTGATTAAGCCCACAACTGGGGAATCTGTGGGGCCAGTGTCTCACGCCAATCTCGCCCAATCAGCTGGCACGGCGGAGCAGCGGCAGAGCGGCCGCAGGAGATTTAAAAAATAGAATGCCTACTGTCAATTGTCCCATAATTTAAATAAATCGAATAAATGGACAAAGTGGCCAATTAGAGTAGTTGCTGCTTGCTGCTTTAACGTATTATTCTCTTTCTTGCTCTCTCTCGGGGCAGCTCGTACACGTTTATACCTTTGACGCGCTCTCGTTTTTCTTCTCTTTTCTCGGCCGCCCATCGGGGGCCCGTCCTCTTGATTTAAGGAGTTTCGTTACGCGCCGCCAGAAGGGCTAATAACCGTTTACGCATGCGCGCTAGGCCTGAGAAATCACGAGCGACGGCGGCGACGGCGGCGACGGACCCTCGGACCCCGCCAATTACAAGCAGCAGCGTCTTTTGTCAATTGCCCGGGGAGCTCGGCCCCGCTTCCCGCCGATCGCAGGAAGTTAGGAGAGATCGTAATTATCCGTCTTAACTGGGCTTTCTGCGATTTTTAGTAAAAGGGATCGAGCGGAAGCCTGGATGGTGAGTAGCCGAGGCTTGGCCCGACGCTCCACCTAGTATCTCTCGGCGAATTTTTTAATTCTGATCGATCCTTACAAAGGATTCGTATTCAGGGGGTTTCGCAAGTGCAGATATATTCTGGAAACAGAAAGCCCAAGAGATTTTCTCATTATTCAAGCGAAAAGCATTACTCTCCCAGATTCCCACATAACCAGCACACTTCAAAACGCCATTTTAAACAGCTCAAACTTATCAATGTATCGGACACCTCTATCATAACCATAAAGCACTAAAATTCCAGCAAAGCCCCGCGAGCCATAAATCTCCCGGGCCGCGCTGGAAACCCCCGCTGCAGGAGGCTGCAGCCGCGCCAGTCGATTCTCAACCTTAGCACCGGCAACCTTACACCACTTACACATCCTCGCGCTCTTATCGGCGATAAGTACAATAATTACGCTCTCCCTCGCATCTCCCCATCACCTACTCAGGGCAATTGCTACTGCGGCCGCTCGCGGGAAATTAATTGTAGCGTTATTATCTGGCCCCTCTCTCCCTCCCTCTCCTCCCCCTCCCCCCGCGGGGGCCGCCGCTTCTCGGCCACACCCTCCGCTGTCGGCGCGCGCATTCCTGTGCACTTGGTTCCGCCGCGCGTCGCCGAGGATAAAGAAAGCTGCACAGGTGCAAGAATGCGTGGGCGTCGCTCTCTCTCTCTCTCGTCGGGAAGATCTCGCGGCGCGAGTGCGGCACGCGCGAGACGGAGTGTAACACTGGCTGCCCCGGCCGCCCTCGGATGGCACGAAGCTGAATTATGGAGGCGGCGAGCCGTGATTTATGTATTGCAGAAAGAACCGCCGGGGGCCGATTTGAATTCCGTCCGAATCGAGGCAGTTTTCGCGGAAGGACACGACACACGCTCCGCGGGAGGATCGGCGAGCGGGCCGGCTTCTCCGCTGTTAATTATTAGCTGCGAGTAGCTATCCTGCATATCCGAGGCGTAAATAAATATCTGCCTCGGCGCACCGGCGCAGGCTGTATCGCGATTGCTGAATTAAAGGAACACTGGTATTACTGGCGCGGATAAATTGTGGCCGTAATTGATCGTGGCGACTTCTTTTTTTTTCTGCCCGCGGAAAATATTGTTTCCTGCGGCTGGCGATGAAAAACCGCGCTACTTTTTGCCGAAGAATTTTTTCCGCGTCTCCATTGATTTACGGCTCGCTCGATCAATTTCAAAATCTTGAAATCGTTAAAAGCCTTTTACCGATATTTATTACCTGCAATTTAATAAATCGCGTACTAATTGCTCGCGGCATTCGTGACCACTTTTCAGACCATTGTTTATGAATTGCCATTGGCCTTAAATCATTCCCCGTGAAAAACGTACGACTGTCCGCCGCAAATCCGCGCGGTTATGGTATCTTATCAGCGCCAACCCAGCAATCGAACGGCACTCGAAAGCTCGAGCCCGCAATTCCATAAAACAACGCGGCTCGATTTAACGAATCGCGTAATAACCAACCTCGCGTCGCCCCGGAAAAACAATCGATCCAAGAAACTAACCAATCGGCGAAACCCGCTCGTCCACCTGGCCTTCCCTCGAAATAAAGTGCAACGCGCGTATAAAGCAACGGTAAATCAATCGGGCGCGCGCTCGGCCGAGAGCGAGAGAGAGAGAGCGGCGTAGGAAGGCGGAGTGCAGGTGCGAACGTGGGCGCGAACAGTCGCGCGACAGACTCGTCCAGGCATTGTGTCGGCGCGGGACTACCTGCGCGCCCGATGTGCGTGGCGCGCCGTGAAATATACGCCCGGGGAGGAAATCGCGCCTTCGGGAATTTCGCGCGGTGATTTACGCCGATGTATCTCCGGGCGGCGGACTCGACGAGTGAGACGTGTGTAAGCTTCGCCCGACGGACTGGCTTTTGCTCTTTTGTGCGCTCTGCTTCGGGGTCGGCAGGTGCGCTCGTGCGATAACGGTGGGAAATCGGGGATTGATTTTATGACGGACTCGTGGCTTTTTGCGTGATTAGAGATTTATTTAACGTTCGCGCGTGGGAATGAAAATGAAAGTGGTTGTCGGAATTTTGCGAATAAAAACTTTTTCGAAACCTTGAGCGAAAAACTCTCGAAAATCGCATCGATTTCCATAAAACACCGTGTCCCGAAAGAAAAAAAAAGAATCCGTAGCCTACATTTACCGATAATTATTGCACATCCGAACTGGCATATCTCTTATAAATTCCCCGGGCCCAATATAACGATCAGCCTCCTCGTTAGTACGTCAGCCGATTTACGGGCTCGATTTATATCTCGCACGCGCGATTTTTCGAAAAAAACGCGAAGAGAAGAAAGGAGAGCGGCGACGGCGGCGCTTCCCCCCTTCGGGAGAGAGCGGCGAAAAAAAGTTTCTCGGGGTCGAGTATATATATATATATATATATATATATATGTATGTATGTTCGAGGCGCTCAGGGGAGAGAGAGAGCGAATTTCACGCTTCATTTGAAACTTTGAAGCGGATCACGCGCTCGCGCGTGTGTGTACTTTCGTAAACAATGCCCTCGACAAAGTTTTCGATTTAACGAGTATTAGCGTCCGGATAAAAGTCTCCGCGCCAGGAGGAGAAGCCTTTTTTTCTATGGCAAGGCGGACATAATGCTCCATATTATCTGGCTTTTTTTTTAAATTTCTTTCTTCCCAGACTTTTTATTCGGGTGTACATAAGCTCCTTTTGTCCGCCGGGATGTACTTTTTCAATCAATAAACTCGCAGCTTATCCCGGTTTCATTTTAAATGCACAGTGCCTCGTTGTAATTCTTTGTAAAACTTTACGAAATCATATTTAAAAAGAAGCCAAGTCCGTCGCTCATCTCGCATTGATTGGCACATTCGGCTTGCGGGGAGTTGAGAAAATTAAATTATCAGGCGTATTAGCACGGAAAGAGAACGAGCGAATACGAGGCCACAATAAACAACGCGAGTGACAGGAGCAAATTAATGATCTTGCAATAATTAAGAGCAGGCCGCGAGGGGGAGGAGGAGGAGGAGGGGGGAGATGAGAAATACAGGCGCGGAGCAGCCGACTGGCAGAAAAAGAAAAATTCAAAACGCAGACAAAAGAGCGAAGACGAGGCTCGCGAGGCGGCCCGGGAGAGGAATTAAAAAGAAAACGAAAAGAGGGAAGGAGGAACGTCTGGGCATTGGCCCCCGAATGGCCGAAATTAATAAAAACTTGAGGAACGATAAATTAGGAGCCGAAGCCTCGCTCCGAGAAGCTCGCTTTCGCGGGGCGCTAATAAATTTCAAATATAAAATTTCGAACGGCCGCCTTTTTGCGGGGGCCAGGGGCCATTGTCGTCGTCGGCCGAGAAGCGCCGCACTTCTCCTCGATTCCACGTCGCCCCGGCAAAATCGACTCTGGCATTCGAGACGGATGGATTCTGCAAATTATCGGGCCGCGGGAATTTCGCCGCGGCGCGCTGCTTCTTCTGCGAGCCGCGCCGAGGGCAGCCTTGCGCCTGGGGTAATTAGCGAATAGCTCTCCGGCTACGCCAGCTGATTGACGAAAAAGCGCCGTTTCCCGTTCGGCTAAGCAAATTTCGGTTTTGCGCTCCCGCAATTAAGGGGTATGACGAATAGCGACGCGTCGACGAGCATTAAAATTCTAGAAATATCTTAGATCCTAACCGATTAGCTTCGCTTGTCCAAGAATTCTACTTAGCAATCGGAGGAAGCATCTGTAAAATGACGACTTTTAAAAATAATCAAACATTTTTGGCGCCACCTTTTAAGCGTACGAGATTTTGATAAAGAATTAAAGCCCTGGAGCTTCCGATCTCGGTAATACGTCACTGCGACATCAGAAAATAATTGACACGAGAGCACGGCGTGATTATCAATAAAGCCGATTTTAGTAATACATACCTTCGGCTGCGCATCTGTCAGAAACAATTTCAGTCATAGACAGGAACGAAATTAAGCGAGCGCTTTATACCGTAAATTCCCAACCGGCCGAAACGCGTCTCCTCGAAAAAAATCAATTAACCCGTACGCTAATTAACTCGATTAACTCGGTCCATCCAATTACCTCTCTGAGTTACATACTCCTCCTCCTCGCGGGCCGCGCTCGTTACTCAAGGGCAATTTTCGTAAATTATTATTGTCATAACGTACCGAAATATAAATCCGCCGGGGCCGGAATGCGCCCGCGGCCGTTCCCCCGATTTTTCGCTCCAGATCGCGCGCGAGTACCGGCGACCTCCTGCCTGCAGCGTACCGGCTGCCTCCTTTCCTGCGCGGATCGTCTCTCCCGCGCGCAGCCGCGCCGCTCGGTGACGCGCGCTCCACCCTTTATCGCGCGGAGAGAGAGAGGCTCGCTCGTCGAGCGCCCGGACGGATTCCGCGTCCTATTGTCGCCTTTATTATGTTAATTTTTAAGCCCGATCGAAACGGTTTTGTGCGCGGATTATAAAGTTTTTTTAATTAAATTGAGAATAGGGAGGACATGCGGAAGGTTCGCTTTTTGTCGTTCGGGCTCTTTTGTCGCTTTATCTCGATTGAGATCTGGCTGACGGACAATCTGCTTTTTGTTTTTTTTTTTTTTCGTTTTGTTTTCAAATTTCCAGAAGTCAATTAGAAAAATTGTAGAAACAACTTTAATCGAAACACTATCGTTTTGCTCGTAAATTTCGCGAGCCGAAGCTCCAACGACGTTTGAGCAAAATTAGCAAATAATAGCCCGAGAATCGACAGGAATTCGCAGAAAGTTTATCACTGAAAATTGATTGTCGACTATTCATCAAGCCGTTTAGCAATTTTAGACTCGGCAATAGCCTTCGCCTCGCATTGCAATATTATGCATACAATGCGGCATATGTTACTGCGTTTGTTATAAATATTTATGCCCCGTTTATTTATACCCGCCGGCTCTGTATACGAGAACCCGCGACGAGCACCGGCGCATACCTTCCCCCCCTCGCCTTTATCAGCCCTCCTCCTCTATTAAGAAATCGGGCTAAACGCCGTAATTAGCTCCCCCGACTAAAGTATCCCGCGATTCACAAAAAGCGGCCCATTGAAAAGCAATTTCAATGAGATTAATTTCGTGGATACATCGCGCGCGCGCACTAAATCTTCGAGCGCGGGGATTTACACGATCGAATGGAGAGAGAGAGGAGAGAGTTCGACCTAATAATTCAATTACCGGCGCTGCAGCAGCGGCAGCCCCCAGCGGAGCTTTTCTCTCTCTCTCTTTCTTTCGTGCTCCGCAGCTGTTGCGCGCGTTTCGTGCGCTTGACAAATCGCTCCTTCAAACAGTTTTCGCGTTCAAAAGCCTTTCGGCCAAAGCCTTTTTTAAGGAGAGAGACGCCGCCAGACGCGCCGGACCGCCTCGAGTACACTCCTGCGCCTGCGTACGTTTTGTGCGAAATTATTTCTGCCGCCAGGCCTATACTGTGCTTTGTCGCGTTTCAGGGATGGGGGGGAGCCTTTTTCGGAAACTCCCGCGATCGCCCAGCGATTTCTTCGCCAATACGTGCTTCGTGCAGTTTATTTTGTTCGGCATGCGCGGCCGTTAGAATTTTGTTCGCGAGAGGGTCCAGATTTACTCTCCGCTGAAACGGCCAGGATCCAAGAAGCCCCAGACGATTTTCACGGAATTCGTTCCGGATTCCGAAACCCCCCCGGTTATCTTCTATCAACCCCCCTCCCTCGATTTCCTAATTCATGTGTGAATCTCTCCAAGTTTCTCCGCCGCGGCCGCGCGGGTCTTCCCTTAATTAATAGAGAGACGAAGAAAAAGATCTCCCCGGCCGCTCTTTTTCCCCGTACGAAAATATCTCCGCAGAGCAAATTAACCGGGAGGACGAGAAGAGGACGGCAGAGAGAAGGAAAGAGAGAGGCTAATTAATAGACGGGGGTGGGGCCCCGCTTCGGGGCGCCGCGGGCCCGAAACTTTTTCCTCCTTTTCTCCGGGCCCTCTCGCCCCATGGGAAGATCCGCGTGCCTCTCCCGGCCCGTGCGCCTCGCTATTTTTGCTTATAACTCGCTAATTGATAATTAATGAGAGCGCGCGTGATTCCGCGCATTTATCAGGATTGCTCTCCGGTGAAAAAGTAACGTTGCGCTGCGCGCAGCCGCGTGATGTAATTTCGTCTTGCATAAAGAAAAAGAGCTTGTGCATCGGGTACCGGAACGAGAGAACGCGTTAAAAATACTTTGAAGTTATTTCACGCGTTTATTTTTACCCCCTTCGATTATTGCCCAACGACGTTTTTTAATCTCGATATAAATAAAAAGAAAAAGAACGCCCTGCCATGATTTTTCCCGCGCAAAAGCATACGCACATCGAGGGCGCAGTTTTCGAAAAGGCATACCGTCAGTCGCCGGCGTGGCCCGCCGAGGTTCTTTTTTATTCCGAGGCTTCGACGCGCCGAACGACGATCGATCGATTTCCACGTCGTTTCGAGGACGCAGCCGATTGCCAAATAGCCGCTTATTTTTTTTCCTCGATCACGGCCCGATCGGGGCCAATCGGCGGGGCCAAAACTAGAGCTTCTCTTCGGCGATCCATCCCTCCCGTCTCTCTCTCTCTCTCTCTCTCTCTCTCTCTCTCTCTCATGTCGCAATTTTTATTTTGCGTTTTGAGCACGGCATCTTTTTTATTTGCCAAATAACGAGAGCGCCGCGTAGTCCCCGATGCATTCCGATTTAGATTTAGATTATAAGAGAGCGGCGGCGCGCGGCGACGGCCCCGGCATTGGCGTTTTTGCGATTCGTCGCTGATCGGCGGCTCTTGCCTAAAAAGTTTCTTCATTGCTCGAATTCCTCTGCTGGCTGCTGCTGCTGCTGCTGCCGCCGTTCATTCGCTCCTCATATCCGAGGCTTTTATCCAAATGAAATAATAAGGGAGCGGCATTTTTTTAATTAAGCCCAGGCCCTCTCGCGTTTCGAAATAGAATTTCTGATTCGCCTATTTTTCTCGCTTCGAAAAATGAAGAAACCCTGAAATCGTGTCAGATATTTTATTTTCGCCAAATTAATGCTCTTGTTCGCTGAATAAATAAACACGCCAGAATTTATTGTGCCTCGTGCTTTGAAGTAATCTATTTTGACAAGGCGATTGACGTGTTCTTTAGACTTCTCTCTCAAGCCTCCCATTCAGTTTTGATTTATTTACGACTATATTAAAATAGACAGTACCCGACCACTGCCGGTATCCCTATTCATCCCCGCGATGCCGCGATTTCCGAGGAGAAAACGCACAAAGTATCGCATTATCGTCATCCGCGACGATCATCGGGGCGGCCGTCGATCTCGAAAGCTAGAAATTCGTCGAAAGGAGCGGGGTTCGCGCGCGGCGAGCCGGAGAGGCGTGTCGGCTCTGCGAGAGAGAGAGAGAGCGAGAAAAGTGCCCCGAGTAGAGAGAGCTCGCCGCCGTTAATTTTAGCAATCGCAAAAAGGCGCGCGACAATCGACGCGTGTAAACGCCTCGCGTAGACACGGCTAGGCGGATGTGCAATAATAGATGAGCAGCGCCGCTCCGCGCGCGCGGCTTTCATCTATTGTTGATCCGCGGGAGAGGGGAGGGGGGGAGAGTCAGCGGAGCGGAGGCGCGAGATGATGCTTTTTGTTGATTTTGCGAGTTTGGAAAGGTTCGACTTGGATTCTGTTATTTTTTCGGGGCTTCGTGAAATGGACTGATGGGTTATAGCTGCGTGTTTTGAACGTCGATGGTTGGATAATTTTACGCCGAGGTGTGGAAAAAAATATCAAATATATTTTTCTAGTAATTCAGTGCGCCGGGTGATAAGCAAGCATAAACGTCAGTGCTCTGCTTGAAATAACTTCTACTAACAATAAATTCATTACCGCGCTCGATCGCCCGTCGCGAGCAAATAAACTAAATATACAAAAAAGTCGTTTCTCCCCTTGAAAAACGCCGATCCCCACCGATCCCAGAAATCCTCGAGCGTTCTAAAAAGGCCCGCGAACCTATATTCGAAGCATTGGCATGCGCCGCGCCAGCCGATACTCGCGTTTTCCCCGAGCGCGAGAATTCTCACGCTTGGCGCTCGGAATTTCCCGGGCCGCGTGCTCGGCCCGGGCCAAGAGCCCGCGATCTCGACCGGAAACGATTGGCAATCCCGTGTTGCTGCTGCACTCCTCGAAACTGGCATCCATCCGTCAACGGGAGAGCTGAGGCTTCGTCGCTCCTTTTTTTGCCCGCCGCCCGGATCTACTGTCTATTTCTATCCCGCGAAGTGACGCGCGAAACGAGAAAACCCCGCTTTTCGCAGCTTTTCAGCGCTCGCCCGCCGGGGATACAGTGATCTGTGCAAGCCGCCTCGCGAGCTATCAATCACATCGGCGGGGATTGAATGCTCGCCCGGGATAGATTGTACGCTGCTTTTACAGTTTAGACGTTAGAGCGCTGATTTCAATGGATGCATTTGGAGCGCGTCGGGAGAGAGAAAGGGCACTTGGCGCGAGGCATTTAAATCAGTACCGATAATCGTAAGCTTGTCCTGAACTTTATATCGTTCTCCGCGCGCGAGAGGAAAAGCTCGAAAGCTCGGAGCTGTCGCAACCGCGTCTGACCTGCCTCTCTCGGCGGCGGCGCATAGTTTATTTCCTTCGGGGCGGTAAGTACGCCCGCCTCGATCAAGGCGTTCGGCCGCGGCGGTCGCTCTACATTTTTCGGCGCTGCCGCGCGCGGAGATCGAGGCGCCGGGAGGAGGGAGAACGTGTCAATGGTACTAGAGCACGGCGCGCGAGTAGATCCGGATACAATAATAACGAAATGCGGGTCACCGGGATCGAGCGGCCGTTGTTTATAAATAAATTAACGGCGAACGGCGCGCCGCTCGATATCTGTGGGCATTGGCACGCCGCGCATTTTTTTCAGCGACGATGGCTTTGCAGAGCGCGCCGCGCCGCGCCGCCGTGCGCGTCGGATGTGTTTGGCGATTCGTTCGCGAAGCTGGCAAACCTGCTCGCGCATGTTTGAAAAACACGGCTCTCGCTTATCGCGCTTGTAAATAAGCCGCGGAGAGCCGCGAGCTCAAAACACACCGCGGCGGGCGGCCACTCAAAGCGCTCTCCGACGAGGAATTATTTTGAAAGACGCGGGAAAGTGAGGAGAGAGAGAGAGAGAGAGAGCCGCCCGGCGCTCCCTTCTTTCTCAGGGCGGAAAAAGGGCCTCTTCCGCGGCTCGCGTCCAGAAATACTTGCCCGCGGACACGTTCGCTCCCGGCGTCTTCATGGGGGGCGTTGGGCATCCGGTGCTGCTGCTGCTGCTTGACTTGACTATTTCCAGAGTATAATCACGAAAAGTCCGCGCGGCGCAAGACAAGAAGACGAAGCAGGCAGTTCCTCTCTCGCACGTTTCCATCATTCTGCATTCTCGCACGTTATTGCTTTCTTCCCCACGCCGGTCGTTCTCCTCTTTGATTTAACACGCCGTGGAACGTTTAACTCGTTGCTCTCTCTCTCTCTCTCCCGCTCCGCTCTTCGGGGGCTTTGGTAATTCGAGTTAGGGCTCTTTAAGATCCTCTTTCGTCCTCTTCTTCTCATTTCGTTTTACGGCTCGCGGGCTTCGTTTTGCGGCCTCTGTTATTTCGCGCGACAAAAAAAAGGAGGAAACGCAGCCGGCCGGGGCAAGAAAATGCAAGAGTGCCAAGCTGCCGTCGAAGAGCCGCTGCTGCCGTTGCTGCCGCCTGCTGCTGCTGCTGCTGCTCTCTCTCTTTCTCTCTCTGTCTCTCTCTTCGAGAGCGGAATCGGAGAAATTTAAAAAATATTCTAAATTTAATTGGCGCGCCTTGCGCAAATCGACGGAGCTGCCAATGTGAGAGAGAGCGACCCGGTGAAAAATAGCGCCGCTCCTCGGATGCCTGAGCGGCGCTGCAGCTCTCCTGCTTTCGGAGGGGAGGGCAAACAAGACAGCAAGCCCTTCTCGATGACAGAAGCCAATTGGTTTTTACTCTGAAATTTAATCGAATTCAGACTTTTTTAGAACGATAATTCTTCCTAATTCAAAGCTTGATCGTTCGTTCTCGAATAATTGTCTAATGAAGTGGTATTAATTAAATTGTAGCTCTAACGCCTTCTGACTCTTGTAACGAACGATTTCCCATTAAAAAAGTAAAACAGGTTCGAATCGGCGCCAACTCCCCTAGGCTACCAGTAAATCAACAGAACTTATTAATTAAAATCCCGTAAATTTGCATTCTAAGAGCACGTCGAATCAAGTCGACCGTGCAGTTGCAACAACTAAATACAAAGCGATATATCTCGGCGATCCGATAGAGTCATCGTACAGATCGGCGGACATTTTTCCACATCCCCCGGCCGCCTCCTCCGAGAGAAACGCTTCCCGTCGAGTCATAACGCTCGACGCGGAGAGACGATCGTAATCGCCGATCCGAAAAGTCGGCTCGCATTGTGCGGATTCACCGCGCCGGCCGGGAAGGGATTGATGCGCGAGCCGCGCGACGTCAATGGGGCCCGCATTATACGCGAGACGTCGCAACAAATTATTAAGCCGATCTAGGATCGGATGCGCGTGCTTTTGTGAACGATCGTCAATGCGAGGATGGAGCTTCTTTTCAGGTTATATACCTTTTTGTTGCGCGCCGACGATTGTCGAGGATTTTTTCCTCGGCGAAACGTGACGTAACGAAATTGTCTGCTTTATTAGAAGATCGCTCAATCCGATTCTTAGTTTTAAATTTAAATTTAAATGTCCGCTCAGCCTCGAGGAGGTTAATTTTCCAAGTAAAGACAAGATCGCTTCCAAGTCCTTTTTCAAATTTTCTCACCCGCAGCGCACTGCTACCCAATCCGCAGTACTCGAATCTACGAACGACGTCAAATCCGCAGTCTCTTAATTATATAAAGTAAAGCAGCTAGAAAAGACGCCGCTCGTCGCGAAAGAATCCTCACCAGGAGGTGTATTTCGAGCGGATTTTATTTTCGAGGGATAGCCGCTCACATTGTTATCTCTAAAATAGATCAAAGTGCGATGCCTCGATCCGTCTATTGTACTATTTGTCGATGTCTTTGACCCCGGGGCCGATCGTAGAGAGAACGAGCCTGCAAGAATATACCGGCGCTCCTAAAAAACAAAAGATTCCGGTCCGTTCGGCGCGCGTTTCTTCGATTTCCGCGTTTTTCACACGTCGTCCCGTACCGGCTTGGCCCCGCCGCGAAGCAATGACCGTTCGGAAATGTGTCCGCTAAGGTTTTACGATTCGTTTAGGCATTGCTCGCTCGCTGTACTTTCTCTCTATCTCTCTCTTTCTCGCTCCCCATTCAGCTGCCGGTGTAAATAAGTGCGAGCACTTTCGTTCGCCCAAGTGACTCTTCGCTTACTTTGTCCCTCGTCCTTCGTCGTTCGATTTCCAGCCCTCTCCGGGCAGGAGCTGCCCGCCTGGCTTTCCGCGCCAAAAATTAATAAACATTCTCGTTCGCTCAATCAGTCGGCTCGGCGCGAGTGCATCCGAAAAAACATCTGCTGCATCGGAAACGCCTCGACCCTTTGGCACTCGGCAGAGTCAATAATTCTCTCCGGCTTGGCACATTCCGAAAAAGCAATTTGGCCTTAATAATAGACTCGCAGGCGTCAAACCCAATTACCACTCCACCGCTCCTAATATAGACTTCAATATTTCCCAAACACGAGCCAATCGATCTTTGTGCCCGAGCCCATTCAGCGAAGCCTAATTCTCACCGTCGGCGGAAGGGTTCGGAAATATATATTTGCGCGCGCGGCGGCGGCGGCGGCCCGCCGTAATAATCGAGCGATATACATCGGGCCGGGCGAATAAATCAGACTCTCGAAAAATCGGCTCGGCTTGCATCTGTCGCCCGACGAGCCGCGGCGCAGGAGCCTGGAAAATCGCAAGTTTCGCCGTGTTTTGACAAGCGGAATGGGGGGGCCGAGTGGGGCTCTCCCTACTTTTTATACGCTTTTTAAAAGTCCGGGGCATTTGAATCCGCCCGAAAGGGTTCGATTCGCCGTTTGCTTTGCGGGGAAGGGGTTGGAGAGAGAGAGAGAGGGTGGATCGGGGGGGAGTCGACGGCGGGACACGTCGCGCCGATGAAAAAGAAAAAAAAAAGGCACGCCCAAGGCCGAGCCCGCATTCTTTTTGCCTCGCTGATTTTCTCGGTAACGTGTAATCAGGGCTTAGAATATGAGCCCGCGCCGCTCGGTGTGTCCTTTGTAAAGATTTTGCCCTTGCATCTAGATTATATCATCGTAATAATCGATTTTTCGCCGCTTTACTCGAGTGTAAGCTTTTTTCTAATCTCAATAAATACATAGATAGAGGGTTTTTAGACTTGAACCGTTTTTTTTTAATCATCTAAAAATTTGAATTTTTATTTACGCAGAGATAAAGCTGTTCACAATTTTTAACCAGAATTTTAATTTTGAATATTTTAAAATCAAGAACAAGCCTCGTATTCCTAATCTGATTAAAAGCACCCGTTAGGCAGAAAAGCCTACACTTAATAGATAAAGGAACTTTTCGTTGAATACATTCTTCAATTACAATAAAAAAAAAAAATAATCAAATTTACTTTCATTTCGGCCTAAAACTCGACGACACAAAGGCACCATCTGTCTTCTCCGATCTCCCTTCCGAAAATTAAAAACTCCCAGGCCAAAGAAAAACACGCAGAAAAAGCCCGAACGCAGGCGCGCCTCGTCGAAAATCATCAAAGCGCCGAGAGCGCAGCCCGGCTGCCGGCTTTCGCAGAGCACATCTCGGTGAAGTGAGCGCGTGCCGGCTCCTCTTCTCGCTCATCGAATTAAAAAAGGAGCCGGCGCTCGCCGCTCGCCGGCAGCAGAAAATCAAAAGAGTACACGGAATATAAAGACGCGCGCGCGCACAGCAGAAATCGAGTTTTTCTAGCCGCTTTCGGCACGTGCCCATTGCCGGCGGAGGAGAGCCCCATGGCAATTAATGTCGCAACGAGCTGCGAGCGTCTCGTTTTACGCGCCGCCCCCTCTTGCCCCCTCGCGCCTTAATCATTCGCTGTCGAAACTGTCGCTACTGCAGAGGCTAAGCGGCGATCTCCGATTGTTTGAGGGATTGCTCGGAGCTGGGATGTGCGCTGCATTTTAGATAAGCTTTCGGAACTTTTCAGAGGATGGAAGGGTATTGATTCAGCTCGGATTGGGTCTCGATTAGAGAGTGTTTAATTAAGAGTCCCTTGTCGTTTGTTGGTGAATATTTAAATGCGCTCGGCAGTCGCGGGATGAGACCATTGAAGAAAGGAATTAAAGCTAGATGCACGTTAATATTTTATCGGGACTTTTATAATAAATGATTTAATCTTGACGCGTGTAGACAGTAAATTGAAAAAGAATCGGGTGAGCGGATAATAGGCAGCGAAGAGTTTCAATAAAATCAGCACAATTCCAGGTTTACAGGCCGAAGAAATAATGAAAAAGCACGACGCGCGACGTTAATGAATTCAGCAATTAACCCCGCTAAAAGAAGCGTATTTCTCTAGCCGTCCCTCTCGCCTTGAATCATCGCGCGCTCGAAGCTCATCCAGGAGCATCAGCAAGTTATTAATCCCCTCGTGGCACGAGTTTTATTCCCGACGCCCCTCCCCCGCGCGGCGCTCGCATTGTCAATTTGTCCTTTTCTCATCTCCTCCCGCTCTCCTCTCTCTCTCTCTCTCTCTCTCGTATCCGCCGCGGGACAATAAATGAGATTTATTCAAATTGCGCTTCTGCGGCGGCGGCGTTTGCGACGATAGGCGATCCTGCAGTCGTTAAATCAAAGAGCGGCCGCGGAAGGAAATCCCATTCGAGCGAGAGAAAGCCGCCCGGAGGCTCGCCTATAAATTTCGCGGCAGCCGTAAGAGAGAGAGAGAGAGAGAGAGAGAGAGAGAGAGGATTCCGCCGTTCGTAGATCCGGCCAATCGTATCGCGGGGCGGCCGCGGCTCCCCGCACTAATTATAATGAGCTCCGCAAGCGAATGGCGAGCGAGCGGCGCTGGCCGCAGTCCCGGTGAGCCGAGCGCCTCGCGCGGAATCATCAATTATCGACGCCGCGAGCGAGATTTACGGCCCGGGGATTTTTGCCGATTGTCGGGCCGAGGGAGCTTTTTTCATAAACCGACTAACCGACCGAGATGAGCTGGGAGGAGCGAGGGGTTTTAGCGCGGTTGTTCGTGCTTTGATAAGATTTTTGGGCTGTGAAAGATTACGAAACGTTGGCTTTGTTTCTCGCTGCGATGAAAAAGATCGCATACTGTTAACTTTTTTGGTAATAAATTACGGCGCGCGTCTTTAGCGATCTCGGAGTTGACTGAAAACTCGTCGGGCTGTTTTCTAACGACCGACTCGAGTTATTACGCGGATTGACGTAGCAAAATAAAAAGCAAAGAGCGGATAGATTCTCAAGGAAGGAGTAACAAGAACGCCAATCAAATTCTCCATTGAGGGGAAAATTAAAATTAGAATCTAATAGAAACTCTCGCGGGCGATTATGACGAACGTTTATTAACTCGAGCGATCCCTTATAAATTTCTCGGGGCGTACGATAAATTAAATAGTAAAGCCCCTCCATTAAAACCGCGTACAAACCATCGTCGACGCGTCATATCCCTAAATCATCAAACGCAACAAAAGCTCGACGGAGAAGAGAGAGAGAGAGAGAGAGCTACTCGCGCTCTCGGCCTCGTCGAAAAAAGGACAATTAGCGGCGGTACGAGCGGCAGAGCGAGAGAGAGAGAGAGCACAAAGCGGCGCGCAGAAGGTGTTAAATGGAGGGACGCGCGCAAGCCCATAACGCAATTTTGACAGAAATAACGCGGCCAAGACTCGCGCGCAGAGACAATAAGTCGCGAGGGCCGCTGAGAATAGTTCCTGCGGCCGCAGCAATTTCGACGCCCTGCCCGTTAGACGGAGAGCTTTTCCGAGATTCCGCGCGCGCGGCGATCGCTCGGTCGCGCTGCTCTCGCCCGACGACGGAAATAAATTTTTTACCCAGCCGTGAAGACAGGCGGAATGGCTTTTCATAATTTTCGCCTAATTGCCGGGGATACTCCTCGCCCTTGTTTCTTCGACGAGC
>JAWWEM010000054.1:21098916-21113897 GCA_035582935.1 Ormyrus thymus | reverse complement strand
GGGGGAGTGAGTCAGCGGTGCGTTTATTAAGCGAAATTTCGCGCGCGCACACCTGCCCCCCCCCTCCAGACGTGCCGCGCATGCGCGCATACGTTTTCTGGAAACAATGTTGTGACAAGGACCATCGAGGCGGCGGCGGAGAGTCCGTTGGGAGCCCGATTTCGGTATTTAGGTCCTCTCCAGCTCCGGCGAGAGAGACCGAGGGAAAAAGTTCAATGGACCCTCGTGTGTGCCGAGTTCACGTGGTGTGCGCCGGCTGCGTATAAAGGGTTATTCAGCGAGCCCACACGGATTAAATGATAAAAAAGGAGAGGGAGAGAGAGAGAGATCTCGGGGCCCTTTTCATCCCATCGGCTTTTTCAAAAACTTTAAACCCCCGTCTCCCTGCCCTGGATATATTATATATATAGAAAAAGGAGAGCGCCGATAGTGGCTCGGGGATTTTTTTCTTTTTTTTTTTTATTTCAAGAAAGGAGAGGAATAAAAGGGGTTAGGGAGAAAGGCCAGCCGGGCAGCAGCGGCCCGTGAAAAAGTTGCGCGCATGCGCGCGTGATTTCTCATATTTTTCGAGATTTACCGGGATCGTTTAAGCCCCGTCACGTTTCTTTTTCTTCTCCCGTTCTCCGGGCGAGGAAGGGGGGAGAAAAAAAAGGAGGAGAGCCCCGGAGAGGAGCACGCTGTATAATGTGCGCGCACGCGCGTGGGTGGCATTCGCGGATTTCTTTGCCCTCTCTTTATCTCTGCCTCTGCCTCCTCCTTCTCCCTTATTCTTCCGATCTCGAGGCTATAGGTAAATGAGAGAAGAGGCCCGCGAGTTTTATGTAAAACAGCGCGCGCTCCTTTGTTTTTTTCCGATTGTCCCTCTCTCTCTCTCTCTCCCCGCCGCCGCCGCCGGCCGCCGCAGGAATAAATCTGTTTCCACGCAAAAATATAACTCATTTTTGCGCAGCCGCTTGTTTATGTTAATGGCGAAAAATCGAAGGCACTCTCTATCTCTCTCTCTCTTCCCTCCTTGCCGAAGAAGCAATGATTAAAACATCAGAAATGCACGCGCTTCTTGAAACATTCATACACCGGAAGGCGGGCGCACAATGCTCCTCGTATTAAATGAATTATTCAGTTTCCAGATCGGCATCGAAAAATCGGCGACTTCCCGCGAACGGGCTCGCGCGCGCCGACGAAAAAGCGGGCCCCGAATTATGCGTGGCCCGGGCTGCTTTCAGGGAAAAGCCCGCCTGTATAATGCCTCCTTTGGGCGCGCGCTGGCCCTCTTTTTATTCGCGGCTGTCTCGCGTTTCGTGTACTTTTGCGTGCCCTCTCCGATTCGCCTTTTTTCGCCGGGCCCCCTCTTCCCTTCGTTCATTGGATGCATATTTCTCTGATCTGCTGTGCGGGAAGGGAGAGGAGAGAGAAGGCTTCGTCGCCGAGACGCGCGGGGATAGAACGTTTAACCCTTTCGCGGCGCGTCGGAGATGACGGGGAACCTTGCCGTAATCCGGCGAATGTTTCGCTTCGTTTCGGGAATGCGAAATGTAAGGAGGAGAGTAAATCAGAATTCTTTAATCGCGGAATCTCGACGACGGACCGAGGAGGAACGCTTGGGAGCTCGCCGATTTTTCGTAAATTATTATTGCAATAAATGTGTAAATGCCCTCGGCAATCGCGTCCACGGCCCCGCAGAAACTAATCCGAAACGTCCCGCGAAACAGGGTCGATTTCACGTGCGTACAAAACTCGTTCCTCGGAGCCATAACGCATATATACTCGCGTTTCTCGGAATCGCGGTCAAAGAGGGGGGCGTTCGACCGCATTATAACGCACGCCCCTGCAGGTATATTCGCGAAATATCCCCCCGGCGAACAAAAGCGCCGCGTGTCCTCCGACGAGAGAATGGTAGGACCGGCCGCGAGTTCCGATAATCCGCTCGGCTGCTTATGCTCTCTCGCTTGCTTACTCGAGGAAACGTACTTAGGAGCTGTTTTAGGAAGACAGTTCTTTTCTTTTTCGGAGAATAGCAAGATGGCCGCAATTAGAATTCGAGCGGGAGCGCCTTCTGAAAAATAATCAGTCAGGCACGCGCTCCACCCAGAGAGAGGGAGAGGGGGAGGCTTTCCACCATTTAGTCGCGCCGTTAGCATAATTTTCGCTTTTCCCTGAAATCCGGCGAAAAAATGGGGGAGACGCGGACGTCGAACGGTATATACGTATCGAAGCGCGCC
Organism: Ormyrus thymus; assembly: GCA_035582935.1. Lineage (NCBI taxonomy): Eukaryota > Metazoa > Arthropoda > Insecta > Hymenoptera > Ormyridae > Ormyrus > Ormyrus thymus. Next base: position 21,111,678 of record JAWWEM010000054.1, on the reverse strand, counting down.
CGCGTCCCGATACGTCATGTAACGTCTCGGCTCCTCCGGCCTCTTGCGGTTTTTCCCTTCCCGTCGTTTTCGTCCTCCGCGCAAGAATGTCGCGCGCCGGCAATTTTCGGACGGTTTTTATGATGCGCGCGTCCGCGAGCGCTCGTCCGTCCGCATTTTTGACTGCTTTTGTAATTTATCGACGGGAGCTCGGCTCGGCTTTTCGAATTACTCAAATATTTTAAAATGTCCTTATAAAAATTATCTGTAATTTATTGCTGATTAAATGCTGACTAGTTCTTACATGTTATAATTGAGAGTATCGATTTTATAGCTGTAGGGTTTAGGCTGGATAAAATTTAATAAAGGTTAATATCAATTTATTGGAACGGTTGTTGTAAATATGGTGTTAAACATGTAAACTACTGAAACTGGTTAATTTTCCGTCAGAAATATTAGTGAAATCTGTATTTTAGTTGAATAGAATTATTAAACGGATTAAAACAAGTCTTAGATGTTACGAAAGAGTTATTAAACTCGTAATAACAGTATCGCTTTGATTTTATTATTAATACACATCGAATTTCCAAACATCGTAAGCGGGCCTCGTTAATTAAAGGCAGAATTTCCGATATTCGCGATGCAAAACGGCCCCGTAAAATTCCGCCCCACGGCAAAAATCCATCCCAAAACACTTTACGATAATCGTTATTTCTCTCATTAGCCGCGACGCGCACAAAAACTCAACAATTACATAAACAAGCGGCGGCCAATAATCCGACCGCAATATCCAGCTCTCCGAGTCCGAGCCCCGCTTTTCTCAATTTAGCCGCGCATAAAAGATAAAGTCCTCCTCTCGAAAAGCGATGTGACTGAGATCCAATTCCGCGATCGGCAATAAATTCATCCGGCGAATTTTAATCGAGTCGCAATCGCGCTCCCGATCTCCCCGCGCGCGCGCGCACACACACCCAAGGAATCCTAGATATCTCGGCTGCGGCGCCATTACCAACTCCGGCGTAATATAGAGAAACATTCCTCGCCCGATAAAATCGAGGAGCTAGAATGGCAATTACGAGAAAAGGCGAAACTCGTGCGTCATGAGAAAAAAAAAGAGAAAAAAAAGAAACCCCGCGCCGCGGCCTGTACACGAACGAAGGAAAACGATACGCGGACGGAGCGAACGGCGATTAATAATAATCGAGGGCTCCGAGGCAAAAATGCAAATCTAGGCCGCGCGTTTCGCGCCTCGAGCGTACAATTCGCGCACTGCGCGGCGCGCGACACCTCTCCGCGCGGCATCCTCGGAAAGGCCCGCCAGTCGCGCGCGCGCTCGTCCGTTTTCCCCGAGCGTGCAATTAGCCCCCTCCGCGAGAGAGAAAATTTCGCGATTTACGACGGAAGTGCGGAGAGCGCCCCGGCTCTCTTCGAAGGTGGCCTCGCGCGCGCGCATAAAAGGAAGGAGAAAAAAGTGCTCCAGCGCGTCGCGAAACAATGCGCGAGCGAGTGTATCGGGCTTTATCAATAGCGCCGATCTCCGGCCGGCGCTCGTTTTTCCTCTCTCTCTCTCTCTCTCCCTCTCTCAACTATAATCTCGCGGCGATACTGTTTATTAGGCATGTGCGGCTTTGCATATTATAATCGCGCGTATTGATCGTATGCGCGTATGTAAGACCGAGCGCGTATTTGCGTTTTACGAGCTGACTCTTTTCTTCCTCCGGCTCTTTTTTCTTCTCCTTCTCTCCCGAGCCCAAGGATGATCCGCCGCCAAGGGATTTTTCTTTCGGGGCTTTTGTTGTCTTTCGCCCGAGAGCTTCGCCGTTCGCCGAGTGGCCGCCGCGGCTTTTACGTCGGCGCTCGTCGGTCGATCGCTTTTCAACTTTGGACAATTGAAATTTACGGCCGGAGGAGAGATTTAAGGCGTAAAAAGGTTTATTGCGAGCTTTATTTCTATTAGCCAAGTCGCCGCGACGGCGATATTGTTTTTATTCGCGCCTTTATCTCATTGATTCGCCCAGTTTATTTATGCCTGTATAATCTGAAAAGAAGTAACGTTTTACTGCGGCGTCGTTCGCGGAAATGCTCGTAAAACCTAGCGAGGAATCGAGCCTGAAACCGAGCAAAAAGAGAGAGAGAAGCGAACACACGTTAAATAATAGAGCAGCTTTTGAATTCCAGCGGAGCTGCTCTCTCTCTCTCTCGGCGCGGATTCTAAAAATCGGGCAAACAGAGGCCTATTTATGCCTTGTAATACTTTTTTTTTTCCGCTCCCCCCCTCAGACACATATATATATATCCGCGGGCTCGACTCGTTGCATTCCCGGGCCGTTTAAAGTGATTCATTGCCGCCGAATTTTTGTGGAAACCTTGGAAGAAATGTTTATGGGGGCTGAGCCCATAATGAATTCCTGAAGGTCCGCGGCGCCTCAGCCGCCCCGGTATACCGGTGACCCGCATCCATATAGGATATATATTCGGCCGCGTCTGCGAATTTATAGCCCGAAATATTTCCGAGACAGATTAAATCGCTAATTTTTTTTGCCCCCACCCCTCCCCCCTCCGAGGGAGGAGAGATGCACGGGGCCCCCTTGTAATTAGCAGTTTCGAGCCCGAGACTCGAGCCGGGCAGCTTTGAGTGACATTTCTTGTGGCCGCGCTGCGCCGAGCGAGCTCCGGTGCAGTCCCCCTCGAGGTCCTTGTAATTTCTCCGCGCGCTCTCCTAGACTTCAGAGAAATATTATATCTTATTAGCGTTTTTCGCGGCATTCCTGGCCCGGGGATTTCGGCGTCGTCGCGTCTGAGGGGCTTTTTTGATTTGTGGGAGTCGGAGGATTTGTCTAATATATTTTTCTGCCGCTGAAGTAGGTCGAGTTCGCTTTGCCGCGGGATATAAAATTTCATTGTGTCAGACCTTTTCTTTTTATTTTGAAAACAAAGTTAGAATTAAATGAAAATAAATTGTTTTTTTTTGTGGTAATTTAAAATCTTCGAGTTTTCCCTATAATTTGCGGTAGCAAATATTTCTCCGCTTTGAAACCATTATCACCTCGCTTTAGAAACGCGCCGCGAGGCAACAAAAGCCCATCGACGCAAGATGCGATCCCAGCGGCGAAAACCGAGCGCCACCTCGTCCTAAATAAACACCTTCTCCAAGAAAAAGCGCGGAGCTCATCGAGGCGTTGCAGAAAAAAAGCGCGTATATCATTCATTATATGCAAAATTGCGATGACAAACGAATTCTGCCGGCGCATTTTCAGCATTGCGCGCTCCCCGGCTGGCGTGCGGAGTCGATTCCTCGCCGAGGAATTCCTCGTTTCCGCTGCGCTGCAAACTTATGCAAGACGCGCGCCTCGATGTGTGCATTGTAATATAGAAAAAAAGCGAGGAGTGAGAGAGAGGGAGAGGGAAAAAAGTCAGAAAACCTGACTAATCAGCTCTCCGCGGCTGGCCGCCGTCGGGCTCTCCTTTGTCGCTCGCGTAAGCGTGGGTCGATGAACGCGCCGCCGCCGCGGCGCGCGCCTAATTTGCATGACAAAATTCGCGCGAGCGAGAGAGAGAGAGAGAGTCGAGCGGAGGCGACGCCAAGCGGACGATCGATCAATTTTGCGAAGCGGCCCCGAAGGCTCTTATCGAACGAGAGATTCTCGGCAGCGAGATATCTGACTTATCGATACCCGAGTCCGTTCTCGTTTCGTTGAAGAATCTGAAATAATTTTTGGACTTTCATGCAACCGAAGTTGTAAATTGTCTGAATGTTTTTTATTAGAAACTAGCGGTTGTAAATTCGAGAAGAAACGGGAATATCGCCGGAGAAAATCTCGAAATGATCTACTAAATAAAAGTTTTGCTAATTAACAAATTTTATAACGCTTGGAATTGCTTACGTTAAGACGTTTGTAAGCTATATTTTAGCAGTATCCATTAAGATCTTTTGACGTTCTTTGCAGACTTGAAAGTAGAAATAGAAAACGAGAACATTTGAGTTTTAATTTTTATAAAGGTTTAGAAGTGAAAACTAAGTGCAACATCTTTACGGCGGCAATTTCGTAGAAAACGTGCAGTTTTTCCCGTGGCGTTTCTTTTTTTGTTAGAAAGCAGTGACACATATATCTATACTGTAGCTTGTAAATACATCAATATAGGTTTACTATTTATGTGTAATGAAATTGATTACGTACATAAACGACGTTTTTCTGGTATATTATTTATAAGCTTTCCGTTTCATGAGTTTCTTTATTTGATGTTGAATAAACACTTTTTGAGCCAAATAATTCGCAAAGAATCGTGAGGTCGTACAAAACAAGCGAAATGTCGTACCGCTGAATACCCTCCCGCAATTGCTTAACAGATCCCGTAGACGATTTCTCGATTCACTTCACCAATCCGAAAGAATGCAATCTCTAACGAAACCCTCGTTCCCCGTTGCAGCGCTACTCCGCCAGAGCATGTCGCCGAGCACGGCGGACCTCTCCTCCAAGTCGAGCCCGGGCAGCCTGCCCCAGCCCATAATCGACTACTCGCGCTACGTGCGCCGCTACGCGAGCGGGCAGGAGTGCGGCAGCTCGTACTGCAAGGACCTCGGCTGCCGGGAGCACTTCCACTGCCTGGACTGCAACGGCCGGGTCTTCGTGAAGAAGGAGGAGATGATACGCCACTTCAAGTGGCACAAGAAGCGCGACGAGTCCCTCCAGCACGGCTTCATGCGCTACTCGCCGACCGACGACTGCGCCGAGCGCCATCCCGGCCGGCAGTGTCCGCACAATCGCAAGCAGACCCACTACCACTGCATCCACGAGAACTGCGACAAGGTCTACATCTCCACCTCGGACGTGCAGATGCACGCCAACTACCACCGCAAGGACTCGGCCATCATCCAGGAGGGATTCCAGAGATTCAGGGCCACGGAGAGCTGCGCCACCGAGCACTGCGCCTTCGCCGGACAGAGGACCACGCACTTTCACTGCAGGAGGCCCGGCTGCCGGCACACCTTCAAGAACAAGGCTGATATGGGTGAGGATTTGCTCATTGCACTAAATTTGCATCTAAATTTCTTGCCGCTTAAATTCATTGTAACGATTGTTATATCCACGTGATATCGAGCTATATCGTGCAGTTCAATTATTCTGACGAAACGGCAGCCGAACAAAATCTACAAACCTCTAATCCCGCGTTTCGTCCTTGCAGACAAGCACAAGTCGTACCACATAAAGGACGAGCAGCTCTCCCGGGACGGCTTCAAGAAGTTCATGAAGTCCGAGGCGTGCCCGTTCGAGCAGTGCCGCTTCTCCCGGGTCTGCAACCACATCCACTGCATCCGGCCGCAGTGCAGCTACGTCCTGCACTCCTCCGGCCAGCTCTTCTCGCACAAGCGCAAGCACGAGCGCAACGACTCGGAGCTCGCCTACCGGAAGTACAAGCAGCTCAGCGGCAACGGGGCCTCGACGTCCTCGGGCCTGAGGGCCCCGGGCGCCTGGGCCCCCGACGAGATGGGCCCGCAGAGCTCCCTGGCCCTCAGCCTCAACGGGGAGAGCTCGAACGAGGGCAGGGGCTCGCCGTCCTACTACTCGATCGACGACTCCTTCCAGAGCGCGGACCTCGCCATGGACCTCACCGCCACCAATCTGAGCGGGGCGGCGACCCTCGGCGCCGTCGCCGCCGCCGCCGCCGCCGCCTCCGACGCGCAGCAGCTCACCTCCACGGAATTGGGTGAATAGATAACGCTTTTTAATGCTTTCAGTGAGTTGGAATAGAGTTTGGTCTGTCGCTGCCAAGGAAGCGATTTTTCTGCCGCCTTTTTTGTAATATCGTTTTTTTTTGTTTTTTTTTTTTTTTTTTTTTTGTAACGATTCTTTCGCGGTTAAGGGATTAATTCTGTTTTTCACACTCAGGCGTGCTAACGAATTGGATCGTTTTGATCACGATGAAAAAAGTTCCATTATCAATTCGTTAGCTCGTAAAATAAAACTTCCCTCGAATCTCATCGATTAACAAAGAACTTTCCATTCCAGCTTACCTAATGCCAGCGCCAGCAGACTGCGGATGCGGCCAGGGCAAGGACCACTACCACTGCGGCCTCGACCGGTGCGGAGCGGCGCTACGCGATCCCCGGGAAGTGCGCGAGCACCTCCGAGAGCACGAGACGCAGGAGCGCATCACGGACGCCTTCTTCGAGGAGGGCGGCTGCGACGAGACGACGTGTCCCTACGCGGACAAGGAGAAGCACTACCACTGCAACTGGGACAACTGTCGCGAGGTCATCCTCGCCACGGACAAGCCGTTCCGGCGCCTCCAGCACTACAAGATCCACGAGTACAGCCGCCAGCTAAACCTCTCCTGCGCCTCGCATCCGCTCTCCTCCGACGTCACGCTCACCCACCTCACCAACATCGACGCGATGTTCAGGCGGAAGCGCGGCCGACCCCCCAAGAACCGGGTCATCGAGATCTGGAGCGGCGGGGAGCAGAGCCACACGCAGGACTCGCCCCAAGCGATTTTCACGAGTTTCAAGCTACCAAAGCCTACCCCGAGCGCCGCGGCCACCACCGCGACCACGACGCTCACCGTTACGCCCTGCCAGAGCGCGGACAGGGAGGAGAGGGAGGGAAGCATGTCACCTACCAACGGCGATCCCGTTGGCTTTTCGACTTATAATCAAGGTTGTTGGACAGAATTTTAATCATTTTTTATAGATATTTACACAAGGGTATATACTTTTTATCAACATACAAAAATATTAATAAATTTCCATTTTCCAGATGCCTGCCCAGACCTCTCCTGCTCGCTCCGTTCGACGAGACATCACCATTGCTCTCAGCCCCGCTGCCACTTCTCAACCGACCGGCCGGACCAGCTGCTGATGCACAGCAAGGACTTTCACGACAACGTGGACATCCCTCCGGGCTTCGCGTTCTACGACCGCACGGTGGACTGCCGGCTGCCGGGCTGCCACAGCAACCGCGTGAACCGGCACTTCCACTGCACGCGGCCAGGCTGCGGCTACTCGTTCGTGCGCTATTCCACAATGGCGCTCCACGAGAAGCAGCACCTGGAGAGCGGAGAGGAAGCGGCCCAGCTCCAGGACGCCAAGCCCAGGATCCAGGTCAAGAACCCCGCCGAGCTGATCGACAAACTGAGCGCGGGCGACTCTCTGGACGACGGCCGGGAGCAGAAGGACGTGGAGATGGCCAGCCCTGGCGACGGCAGCAAGACGACTGGTAAGAGTCGGACGGTTGCGGTGCGATAGGGGCATGATTAGAAGTGTGTTTTGTGAGTTGACGTGTGTGTAGAGATAGATTTGTACATACGAAAAAGGAGTTCGAGATTTTATTTATTTATTTATTTTTTAATTAAGTAAACATCAGTATGCATGAAGTTTGCACGTAGATATAAATACACTTTTTTATAAACTTTATAATTAAATCTATTTGATTTCTTTCATTCTCCTCGTTCAAAATATTTTAATTTTTTTTACTTCTAATTTGGACTGATAAAGAATTTCAATGCACGATTACTGTGAATCGCGAGTATGCCGTAAATTTTATTCTTTTTTTAAGAAAATGAATTGCGCTCTAACAAAATGATTTATTCGTCGGTTTTAAGTCTATTTATACTGTTATTACAAGTTGAAGCATCTAAAAATTATAAAAAATTCTATAAATCTGATCCGAATGTTTCCACGGCTTGTAAATGCAACTGAAAGAAAGAAACCGAGCGACTTAGAAGCTACTCTACTACTTAGCTGTATGACTGCAACAGTGTGCGTGTGTAATTCTCTGCAATAGAGTCGGGACGTAAATTTGAAGTGTCGGTTGTTTTTGGTAGTGGTGAGGGCGGCAGGCACCTATTATCCGGTCAGCGGACCGCCGAGCGAACCCGCACTACCGGGCGCCATAATATCCATGCGAGCTTCCGTGCACCAAGGTTCGTCTTTAAGTTCTTCTAGCCTCTCATCTAGTGCATTTCTTCTCTCTTCTCTAATCAATTTTGCCATTGCCTTACACTTCTGTCTGTCTCTTTCATATTTTGTGTACTGTTTTCAGAGTGTTTATAGACATTAGATATGTTATGTTATCAATAATTTTATTGATTGATGGACTTTTAAATAGTTTATTCATATTTAAACTTTTTTTTATTTTTGTATAAGTTTTTGCATGACAAATTACAAATTGTATTTTTGGTAGTTTGTTACGTAACGTTAATAGAGATAATTATTGATTATTATTTTTAAATATTCTATGTAATTGGTAATTTGATGTTTATTTGTTTCTTTCATTAAATAATTAGTAAATTCACGTTGCTACTCACGACATTTAATGCACATAATTTTTCATGCAATCAAACACATTTTGATTAACAATCACACGCATCTAACGCCCCAAAAATTCGATTAACAACCTTCAACCCAAAAAGGTCGAACCCCACAGTTGACTAATTTGCACTCTTTAATTATTTCAGAACCATCTCAGCTAACAAGTTCGTCGGCTTCAATCACCTCGCAGAATTCATCTACAAACTCGCACACGCTATACGGGCCAGAGCAGAGCTGCAGTCGACCGTTCTGCAAGCTGAAGCGACGCAACCATTACCACTGTAACGCCTGCAACCAGGCATTCTCGGAGCTCGACCGACTAGTGGCGCACATCGCGAAGCATTCAACAGGCGCGATCCTCAGCCAGACGCAGCAACCATCGCAACCGCCCCACGAGCACCAGTCGCCGTCTAATCACCAGCAGCAGCTGGTTCAGCACGACTACCTGGCGCAGCTGTCGCAGCAGGCACAGAACGTGCAGATGGCTCAGAACTTGCAGAGCTTCCAGAACCAGATGCAGCGCCAGATGCAGCAGAGTCTTCAACAGCAACAGCAGCAACAACAGCAGCAGCAACAGCAGCAACAGTCGCTACCTCCCAAAGAGATTAAGGTCAAGATGGAAACTGGACCCTCGCTAAACCAAATCAAGAGGGAGCAGCCAGACGTACACGACATGAACAGTGTCATGGATAGCCATGAAAACGGGCAGCAACAACAACAGCAGCAACAACTACCTCAGGTCGCGGGAGGACCTAACGTACAACAGGCGCCGCCTGGTTTCGACCTGGACCTGAGTCACGGCTTCCATTTCCCCAGCCCGGCTGTGATGGCGGTCATGAACCAGCAGATCGCTCTGATGAACCAGAGCCTACCGCCCTTTTTACAGCACGGAAACATGTATCCCGGAGGTCCAGGCTTGATGTTCGCTCCTGGTCTACCCCCGGGGAACTTCCTCCCACCCAGCAGAGACGAGAATCCTCTAGCCACTCTAACTGCCACCCTACACCTGACCAAACATTCGCTCTCACCACCAGACTCCAACTCCCCGGAAGCTAAAAAGCAGCGCCTTCATCACTCCATGCGAATGCTCAAGGACGAACCGGTACCAGAAGGTTACATCAGGTTCCGCTTCAACGAGGACTGTCGTTATCCTCACTGCGGCTATAGAGAACACCAAACCCACTTCCACTGCATGCGTCGTGACTGCGGCTACTCGTTCTGCGACAAGACTCGTTTCGTACAGCACACAGCTCGCCACGAGCGTCTGGATACCCTGATGGGCGGCGACTTCCAGCAGTACCGCGCGCAAGTGCCGTGCGGCAGGAGCCAGTGCGCCTACACCTCCTCTCTCGGCGCCATGCAGAACAAGGCCTCGCACTTCCACTGTCTCAAGTGCGACTTCGTCTGCACCGACACGAACAAAGTCGTCGCTCACCGAAGACAGCACGCGAAGCTCGACAGCATCGCGGCCGCCGGCTTTCAAAAGTTCACGCCGAGCCAGCCCTGCGGAGCCGTGCAGTGTCAGCACTCTGGCAAGCAGACGCACTATCACTGCCTGCAGTGCCAGTACGCCGTGCTCGGACTGGCCCAAATGTCAGCCCACAAGTACAGGCACGGAGAGGACTAGCACCAGGAGAGCCAGCTCTATCAGCGCATCCAGAAGTAGGAGCCTGAAGAGGCTGGTCTATGTCGCTTTGTGAAAGTGAATAGTCAATCGCGGGGACGATCGAACCTAGTTTTAAGACACCACCTGTACAGATTAATCGTAGTGTAAGCGTCGTAGTTTCTAGGATATCTATTATGTGGAGGAGGAGAGATGAATTACGAACTATGTGTACATTTTTACTCGACTGTGCATACCTTTCTACGCGGCGCCTTTGTTTATTAAGGACTGCCGAGAGTCTTTTAAGATATTAGTAGAGTTTTTTAGTAGTATAAGTAGCTAATTGTCGACGGCGACGATCAAAGAAATAGTAGGGGATCTTTTTTTTCTTTCTTCGAGGTATACGATTTGAGACACACACCTGAGTCACTTGATTATTATTATTACTTTAGGGAGTCACTACGTAGAACGAGGACTATTTGATGGTTTTTAGCAGGCGACTGATTAAAAAAGCCGAGGGGAGGAGAGTATCACGCGCGCGCTCCTTCTCATGCCTCGCGCCCACCCGTGTGTAATTATGTATGTAAGTAATGCAATACCCGACATTACAGCTGTATAATTGTATTAAAAAAAGGAATAATTAACAAAAAAAGAAAGAGAGAAAGAGAGTAAAACTGAGGCACCGAAGGCGCTCGAAGGTGCGTAGAATATCGTATTACAAACAGTATTGTGAAGATTAATTTATAAAAAAAAAATGTAAACGAAGACTGCCAGCCGAGGCGAATGAACAAATACTATGACGGAAATCGGATATTATCGGAGCAATTAAGGGACATTGCTAAAGAATTAAAGTAACAAAATGGTGATAGGAAAAAGAGAAAAGTCTAAAAGTATATTCGGCATGTACTGTGAAGGACGCTGATATGCATTGGAAACTAGAGTTATCGAAATTTTCTAATATATATATAAATATATATATATATATGTATAATGTTTATGTATATGAATGTGTATAATCGAAACGTGTAGAATATCGTAGATAATTATATCTCGCGTTTGCATTAATCTTTGAGGCAAAGCACATGAAAAAGTGAAAAAAGCGGTTTGACAGAGCCAAGTTTGTATACGAAATAATACAAAAAAAAAATGAGAAAAACAGGATGACGAAAGGACTTTTATTTTAAGGCGCTCGTAGAATTGTAAAAGAGAGACGACACGCTAGGGTGCCTTTAGGGTTTTCTTCCGGAAATGTTCTGTAGAAACGTGTGCCTTAGCTGAACCTTTGTATTTGCGCGCGGACTCGCCGACACTAACGGCTCGCTAAGATATTGTGTATCCTGCATTCGGGTTTCTACCGTCGCGCACAGATGGCAGCATCTTTTACTTTGAAATACGAGCTCTTTTACTCTGCGTTTTCTTTAAGTTTGTTGTTTTTGAAGGATTATTTTTATTTGATACTGTACAAAATTTTATTATGTGATTAAATATATATGTATTTAACATGCTAATATGTCTTTTTCGAAATTGGTTGTTCGATGTTTCAAAATAAAAGAAACCGTCTATGATTTGAACGAACGAAAACACTATACGTTTAGTGCCTTAAATAATAGAGAGAAGCCCGTTATTCACGTTGTGAAAGCGTCACGCAATTTTTGCGACTTTTCACCCATTATAAAAAGCAAACTCATCCTTATGCGGATTTCTTTATTTTCTCAAGTGACGTTTTTGCGGGATGACTCAAAAGCGAGTTTGCGCAAAGCAACCTGACCCAACTCGGAGCTTTTCGACCGAGCAGCCAACCGACGAACCTTCAAATTCCTCTCAAAATTCTCTCTCAAGTTTGTAATTGTGCTGTAACAACGTTCGGACCACCTCCTCGGTTCGCTGCTCCGGAAGAACGCTAAGAGTTTCGAATTCGCGTATAATCTCAGCAAATAGTATATAGCATTCCATAGAAGAAGAAAAACACAAACGCGTGCCTATGAATACCTGATACCCCCATATTTGCACGACATAGTCATCCGCACTGATGTATATCAAACCCTCAGACAGACGGTCGGTTCACCTCTTTTCCTTTCCCGAGAAAAGGAAGAAAAGCGCGAAACTGCGGTGTCGGAAACTCGATCTGCGATCCGGAGCTCTCGATTTCGCTGCACAATATTGTAATAGCGTATTCCTGCGCGGCTATCGTTAGCCAGCCATAAGAGTGCCATATTTATACCGCAAAATTCGAACTGTAAACTCCTGTTTGTAACGATTACTCACTCACACACTCACAGAGGCGCGCGAGACCGAGACTATTATTTTTCACGCAGCGAAGGAATCTTTTAGTTTTACTGTGTCGTTCTTTTTGTTTTTTCTTTGTTTTATCGAGTAGAGAGTTTCTTTTGTTTTTTTCTTTTTGTAATGGAGAATTCAGTTGCAATCTAGATGTATATTTATTATATATGTTGCTTGGAATGTTAAAAATAAAGATTGGATCTGTCATTTTTAAGATTCCAACCGGGAGACTGTAATTAGACGGATCGTGTAATTGCAGATTTACGTTATTTTGTTTGGATTTACCTTTTTTATTCATATGCTAAATTGTACTTTCGTTTGTAACTTTTAATTTAAGGCTAGAGGCGCGTCTTTGATAGACAAAAGCACTGTTTATATTTAATTGACATCCGATTTTCCAAGGGGATCAACGAGGTGTTTTTCCTTCGCTGATACACGATTCGAGTGAATGCTTTAGTCCCAAAAGTCGAAGAATCCTGTAAAATATTTATTTAGCTTAAGTTAAAGAGTAAACGACACACACACTCACACTCTCACGCGGAAGAAAACTCAGCGACGCTTTAAGGGAGAAGACTTACGAGCGCGTGTGCGA
>JAWWEM010000054.1:21036158-21053484 GCA_035582935.1 Ormyrus thymus | reverse complement strand
CCCTCACTCAAGGTTACCCAGCTGGTGACCTGGTGGGGGTAATGTTTGTCTTCGCCAAGGCGCTGCAATAACTACTTCCGGGAGATGTTTCGTTCGATTTTCTCGCTTTCCAGGTGCACGCCGCGTGCTGAATTCGTGCTGAAGTTGTTCAAAAACTGTACTGGAATTAGGCGGCTCGTTTGGCTAATAAGTATGAATTTATTGGTTTCTATTGTCAAATTTTTATAAAAAATTGCCTAGATTTTACTCCAATACCTTTTGAAGTGGTTTAAATATCTCATACGTGATAATTAAATTGCACAAAAAGAACTGAAATAAAACTGACTTTCATTTCCCGACGAAACTTGTTACAAATGATTGCAACCTCTTTTTTTACAATTGATGACTCGGCTATAATTACTTAAAGTTCCAGATTAGATTTTGAAATATATATAACCCTATTATATCCCGATTACAGCTTCGCCGCGGTCCCGTTAATAACGGCAATTCCTTAGAAATTATTCGCAGAACAACGCCTTCGCAATCTCGGCAAAGATTACACAAGAACCTCCCCGAAGCCCTAATACCGAGTCACCCTCCCCCCCGATTCCCCGGCATTAATTACCTTCGTCAAAAGAAGCGAGACCGTCGCCAATAATTCTCGCTATATATACTCTCTCGGTGCTCTTACTTTAACGCGGCGTCGGTCCGTCGAATTAATGCGTAAGTTTCGGCCCCGGCGCGCGCTCCTCGTCAAGTTTATGAAGCATTCAAAACTGAAAACGTTCCCCGCCAGTGGAAATTCAGCTCGGCATCAAGTCTCGGTGCTGCGCCTTTGGCAAATAGGGAATATTCTCGAGGCGCCGCATCGCGAGAGTCTTCAGAGTTTAACAACCCCGCGTCACCCATTTTCCCCGGCGGAACGTACTTCCTCTCTCTCTCTCTCTCTCTCTCTCTAACGACGAAGAACGGAGGGGGCGGCAAAGCTCCTTTGACAATTTCGAACTAAGACAGCGAGCGAGCTTGGGTTCAATTTAGATAATTAATGATACGGCGAGGAGGGAGCGTGACAAGAGAGGAAAACAGTGTTTCGGAGGAAGGCTTCCGTCGCTGTTTCTCCCCTCCCCCTCACTCACCCCGTTCCCCCGACTGTCTTTCTTGGGAGCTCCTTCAAGGCAACTCACCGGCTGCCTGCGCCGAGATGATGAGCAAGCTCGAAAAGGGGCGGCACACATGCGAACTCGCGCAGAGAGACGTTAGGCAGAGGAAGAAGAGCTCCCGAGCTGCGCGCCGTTATTTGTGCAACGCCGCGGCACAGGCGAAAGGAGGGGGAGCTCGAGGAACGGCCGGAATTGATCCTGGAGTTTTCTCGGGAGTAGCTTGTTAATTTACGGAGTTTCAAAGGGTATTTGTTGCTATATCGGCTTTTTGAGGAAGTTGTGAGACGATCTTTTGCAGCACGGAATACTGTTAGGATTGAACCGTAAAAGCAACATTCAATACATTTAGATGACGATATTTTTAAATACTTTAAAAATTAAAATTCTTGCGATACTAGATATTTATAATTCAATATGTCTAAAAAAGCTTAAATGGTTCTGGTTCTTTTTCTTTATAACATTTTTTCTCCCTTTTTAATACAAAAACTTATTTTCAAATTTTTACTGATCAGCGAGGGTTATCTTTTCCTCCCAGCACCGAAAAAGACCCCAAACCCTCTCACTCCGCTACTCCTCGATCTTGCACTAGGCAAAAATAGCCGAAGCCAGCCCTGAATAATGAACGGGGGCCGCTCTCGGTCGCCGCAGAAATCCTATAAAGAGCGAATATGTAATCTTGGCTCCTCGGGGGAGAAAGAGAACGTCGCGGACAGGAAGGAGCGGCAGTCTCCCCTTAACTCCCGGCGAGGCGGGGAAGGGGGGAGCTCCACTCGCAGGCAGGCCGCCGCGCACCTACAGCCCGCTCAGACGACGACGACGACGACGAGGAACCGGGGTAAGACGGAGGAAAATCGTTACTCACTACCAGTCGGCGCGCGCGCCTCGCTCTTTCTCGCGACCCCTCCCTCAAGACGCTCCCTGGGAAAATGGCTAAAATACGTCGATATGAGGAGGGAGGCGGTCCGCCGCCGCCGCGCTCCAATTCGAAATTACGCGCGCGCGGGGACGCCGAATTCACCGAGTAGTCGCGCCCCCCCTCCCACCCCCCCGGACCAGCAGTTCTCCGGAGTAGTTTTAACCAAGGGAAAATTCCTGGCGCCCAAGTTCCGCCAGATTTACAATTTAACAATTTTCAGAGCGGAGAGTTCGCCGGAGCCGCCGCCGCTGCTAACGGTGGTAGTTGTGCCCTGGGAGTTGCGTGCAGGAACGGCACAAAAGTTTGGAATAGTCGGTGCCGCGCGCGGACGGCGCTTTTGGGGATTCTTTTTTCCTAGTTAGTTTGCCAACTGGGAGGACTTTTTGACGTTTTTAGGAGTATTTTCGGAAAGAAGTTAGTTTCGTGCAGGGGCTGTAAAAAGGAAGTTTTTATGATTGGCCTCTATTTATATTATTTTTTGGGACTGGCCTCTGTTTATATTATTTTCTCTGATTGGCCTCTATTTGTATTATGAAAAATGTGATGAATTTTATTATGTTATTGTTTTTAGAATCAGTCAATCACTAATGGTATAGAGGCTCTACGTTGGCGGAGAAATGAAATAAAATCTTGATTTTTGATCAAAACAAGTCTATTAAAAAACCTTGCATAAAACGCATCGTTTCTGTGGAATCTTAACATACTGTAAATATTTCTTACACTTTACTATCTAGTCGCCTTTCATCCTTTTGAAAAACTACACCATTCGCTTCTCCAAAACGAACAAACCACCCGTACATTCATCCTAAACCCCAATCGATCTCGAACGAACCTCGGCCCCGCAGAAAAACCCGTAGATCCCCGAAAAATAAGCGCGCGCAGGCTCGCGGAGACATCGACGCCAGGTACGCCGGGGAATTTTTCTCCGCGCTTGACGACCGCCCACTTTTTTTCGCGGCGCCGTTCCGCGCGTGCGCGCCTCTTTTGCCGCCCCCCGCGCACGCGGAGCGCACGGGAGTTTTACGCGCCTCCGCCGCGACGCCGAGGCCCTCGAGGTCGTTCAAGTCCCGTGAGTTTTCTCGCGAGCTCGCGAGAAGCTGCGCGGGACGAAGTGATTATTTTGGATTTTTGATTTTTTTGTCTGTTTTTTTAGGCGGGCGCTGAATTAAGCGAGATGAAATGGAATCTTTTGAGATGTGGATTTTGGAGTGACCACTTTCAGGCGCTAGTCTACAGCGATTACACTGATTTAACAATGATGTTTGGCCTGATGAGACGTTAAACAATCTCTGGTTCTGGAATTGATTGCATTTTTATTTATTTTTGTGTGCTGCAATTTACAAGAGAAAAATTACTATAAAAATTACTAGAGAAGCTCTCCATATGACTGAGCTTTCGAACGAACACGAATAATTTAAAGACAAAAATTATTTATTTTTTCGTTTTCGATCGTTATAGTTTTTATTAATCAAAACTACAAGAACTAAAAACCATCCATCCGCAAAAGATGAGCAAACGAAGAAAATCCATTTTACTCCATTTTACCCGATCTGAAAAAATTCCTATTCAACCGAACAAATCCCTCGAAGTATCAAACCCGAGCATCCGAAACGTCAGCCTTCCTTCATCCCCCCGGCAGAAGCTGATATCAAACGTGACGTCGCTCTCCGCGCGCGTCGCGGGAGCTTAAGTTCCTCGTTCATAACCGGAAAGACGCTCTCGGTGCGCATCTCGCAAACATCACGCGTATCTGCACCCCCTTCGGCGCTTTTTGCCGGCGACTCAGCCATGCAGGCAGGCAGGCAGGCAGGCCGGCGGAGCGTCTGCAGCGCCTGATTACAGCAGCCAGGGCTCGCGGCTCCTTCCGCGCGTTAAAACGCGAATGCATAATCGCGACGTCTTAGCTCAGGCATGCGGCAAATCCCGCCAGCCGGAGATTGCGCACGTGTGCCGGGGCCGTGTATATCCGACGAGGCGACGCCTTGACGTCTTGACGGCTCTCGGCGCGAGAGGGGGGAGGGAGACGTTCGGCTCTTCGAGTTTTCGGCTTTCGCCGTGACAGCGGAAGGGGGGGAGAATTTTTGGGGCGGAGAAATGCGGTTATTTGTAGTATCAAGGTGTTTTTTACGAGTAGCTGCATAGTCACTTGGAGAATGACGGTAGAGGAAATATTTATAATTTAAAGGTTGGAAATTCAAGAACGAGAATTGACAGTTAGTTCATTTATTTCGTTCACTCCTATGTATAATTATATCTTTTAATTGACTATTTTTCAGAGTGAATTTGAATTATTAGTGTAATCGTACAGGTAAATACTTTTGAAGTTTAGTTGTGTTTTAGTTGAAAATGAACTATACATATCTTATTCTTCGTATTTTTTCTAACGACAGATCTTAGAAACTTTTTTTAACAAACTTGCAATATTCTACCCTTATACAAAAAATAATACACCGCAAAACTAAAGAAAGCAAACAGAAGCTCCTCTGCTTGAATTCCACTAAAAGCCGTTCTCATTAATATCCAAGGCTCTTTCAATGTGCAAATCACGGCGCAGCTCAGGTCCCAGGCAAACTAAACCCCTCCGCCCCAAGAAACATCTCAGCCTCTCGCACGGCGCACCGATATTTCCTCGAAATAACGCTCTTCCACCCTAAATTACGAGACTTCTCCTGCGCAGCCACGGCGAACTAAAAGCAACACACCCCAGCCCCAGCGGCGTCTCGGGAGGTGGAGGAGGAGGGGGAGGAGGAGGTGGGTAGTCTCTCATGTTTCTCATTTCGCGTCGCGACACACGTAGCTCGCAGCCTTTCCCTTGGAAACCGAAGACGACGAGGAGCAACGGCAGCGGCGGCGGCGGCGGCGGCAGCCCTCCCTCGTACATACATTAACGTCGCTTGTCAGGCGTGGCAGCGACTTAAGACGCGGCCCGGGGGGGAGGGTGGAAGGAAGGAAGGAAGGATGTCTGTCTCCGGGATATACACCCCCACCCCTGGAGCCTCTTCCTTCCCGCCTTCTTACCGCCCACGCACACGTAGACGCCTATTGCCGAGGCTGGTTAATTGCCGCTAAGCTCGGCTCTCGGGGGGAAAATGGCTGCGGAGGTGCTTGCCGAAAGGTAAGGAGGCTGGTTTTTCGATTCGGCCTCTTTCGGGGGTGGGATCGAGGGGGCAGCTGCTTCTTCCTTGGGAATTTAATCTAGCTGTAGCTCAGGTAAGATGATTGGCTCTGCTTTCAAATTTTCTCTTATTATCAGTCTTGAGATTACCTCGGCGTTTAGATATCAAGTTTAGCTCGCGCTTATTAAGACGCAGCCCTTTGTTCCGAGGATCAAAAGCCTGCATGAATTATCCTGCCGATAATGAATTATTCAACCAAAGACGCGAGTACACACGCGCGCATCCCGAAATTCCAGCGGCACTCGAAACGAATAAATTCCAAAAGTAACCCGTCGCCGCGCCCCGGCAAAAATACGTCTCCGCGCGCGGGGAGCCGATCTTCGGTATGCACCCCGATCGAACCGAGGAGACGCGTCTCCTTATCGCGGGCAGGGAGGCTAACGTGCCGGAGAGCGGAGGGTGGGGTTATTTTGCCCCCGGGACGACTTGCGGCGCGGTCGGGCCTAGCGTGTAATCGAATCGCGAGGCGAGCTTCCTTATTAGGCGCGTATCAGTTCCTTTCCCGATAATGTCACGCCGCAGCGGAGCTTAACTAACTTTCGAGAGCCGCGAGTCCAAAAAGTGGCCCGCTTAATCCTCGGGGTATATCGGGGTGGATTAAACGTCTGCTTTTATTCCGGATAAATTATAGCGTTTAGAGCGCTCGAATTACCGCGAAAAAGCTGCATCTGTCGTTAGGAAGCTGAAAGCTCGCGTGAAATCTATATCCACCCTGGTAATTTCCTCTTCTCGAACCAGAAAAAAAAAAACAAGCCTCGCCCTCCGTCGAAGCGAACGCGTCAGTCTCGGAAGCTCCCCCGAAAAAGCGGACGAGCTCTCCGGCCGATCCGAAAAACTCTCGGCACAAAAGGGCCGGAAGCCGAAGCCGAAGCGCCGCGGCATCGAGCTCCGGGCTGGTCAACAAAGAAAAGACCGCGCCGCGCGGCAACCGGCAGCCCCCGCCCAGAAAACGCGTCCGATCGCGGCCTGGCACAAAGTCGACAGCCGCCTGTCTCCGGGAGCTTCCGCTTCCTCGCGACTGGCATAAAAGGCGCGCGATACCATTGGCCCTCGGTAATATGCTCGATCGGCATAAAAGGCGGTGGGAGAGAGAGAGAGAGAGAGAGAGAGAGCGGGAACGGAAACGGCGGCGTATCTGCGCGCTAATGGAAAATGTTTTAGTTCTGTCTCGCTCCCGGCAGATGAAGAAGAGGCGAAGGGAGGAATAAGGCGGGGTGCGCCGGAGGTGCTCCAGACGACCGTAGAGAGATGCAGGTGTGTGTGTGCGTGTGGGCGTGCGAGTGCGGGTGTGTCGAGGGGGATGAGACCGCGAGAGGATGGAAGCTAGTTCGCTGGAATAGGACAAGTTTTTGTTCGGTTTGTTCATTATTTATGATGTTTGATGGAAATGTATTGTGCTAAAAGTGTCCTATCTGTTTTTAGCCGATTCGATGCTTTAGTTCGCGTAAGTGACGTCTTGTGAACGAAATGTTTTAAAAGAATTTGCGGGTTTTTAATCGACTCGACGGTGGAAGAATCTAACGAAATGTTTTTACTAACTAATATTTTAATCGTTATTACTTCATTCTATGAGAAACTATAGTTATTCATAAAATTATCCTTTAAAGGTACTATAACATTTTTTTAGTTTTTTGCCCGCATCTTTTACGTACACATTTTTTCCTAATTTTCTAGTGCCCCAACATTATTTTCATGACAAATTTTTGATAAAACACAAATAATTTCAGTTTCCGCCAAAGACTATTAAAAACAGTTCTTGAGAATTTAATCAGTTAAATTCCCTTTGAAAAGGCAAAAACGTAATTACTGAAATAGCGAGTAGACGCGCGGAAAAGAGAAAATGAGTAGGAACGCTTTGAAAAAGAGGCAAAGGCTTCATCGGGGAGCAGAGGAGCGCACGTGCATTTCCCCGAAAAGGTTCGTGGGCGCTGCACTCCGGTACTCGGGGATATCGCGGCAGATTACGAGTAAATGGCAAATATTAATTATTTCATATATTGGAGAATTTCTAGAGTATTTCAAGTACTGTTAGAATTTCGAAATTAAATTTTTAGGAAGAGTCTTTTGCTTAAGCGTACGCCTTATTAATTAAATGTGGAAAATATAGCAATCTCATTTTTTTCACATGATAGTAGAGACACAATATAAAAATAAATGAGAGTATAATTATTCTTGAGCATCGTAGTTAATTTTGAATTTATTGCAAGTCAAATTTTTTTTTGTATCTGCAGGTCTGGCTAAATTTTTCACAAAGCAGTGATAACAAGTATGAGACAAAAATTAATGAGGATCAAATATATCTATCTATATGAAATAAAAGTTCATTGCTTCTGCACATTATTACGTATATTAGCTGCCAAGGTCTGAAATAAAACTTGTCAGCTTCATCTTACATCATTTTCCAGCGTTCTTTCTCGCTCCTCCATCATCGGTAGCCTCGCAGCAGCGGCCCGGTAAAAAGCTCTCCGAGCGCATCCTCACGTACCTACGGCGCGCAGCCTTCCTTTCCTCGTCGCCGCGGCGCGGGAGAAAGAGCTGCAGCCGCAGGCGGGCGCAGCCCCTTCTTACACCCCCGCCAAGACGCGGCGCGCGGCCCGATTGGTTGGCATTATTCCAAAATGGCGTCTTCGCGCCGCTGCACGTAAGATTCGTTTTATTAGCCGCTGCGCCGCGCGCGCCCGGGAAGGAGCCGGAAAAAACGAGGCCGGCGAGCGAGCGCCGCAGCGCGACGCGGAATGCCGATATGGCCCGTTCGCCGGGCGGCATGACCCTTCCATCGATCGACGGTGGTTCGCGCCGCGAAGGGAGAGGCGGGGGAGAGACTTTTTTTCGCTTTTTGGGCGACTTGGAGTGGGCTTTGTGAGGGGAACTGTATTTTGGAAGAATAAGGCAAGATTAGTGGACTATTGGTAAATTATCGTGGAAAAAAGATACGAATGGCGGAAATAGACGTGAGAAACTCGTAGTAGAAGAATAAAATTAAGTTTCAGGATTATATTCTGATACACACCTTCGAACCAAGGCTGATATGAAAGATAAATCTTTTTAGTCTCCAATAATTTTGTTAAAAGTGCTGAAAAGTAATGAAATATTCAAGTACGTGCCTCGAATATACCCTCTGAATTTAATATTTCACACCTCTTATTTTTGTACTTAAAAGTACTACTTTTAATAAAAGCTGTAAGACGCTAAAATACTATAGAGCCAACAAAAAAGCTTCTAATAAGCCAGTTGTTACATCAACACTAATAAATAAGCTTATTTACCTAAATCGACACTCCCGAGGAAGAAACTAAAATCCAAAAAAATATCTATCCCACGGCCCAAACTTCACGCGAAAGCTCGCTCGCATCTCCCACCTCGGGCCGCGTCGCATTTAATTAATGCATTCGAAATAAATTAGTCCGCGGAATGCCGGGGCCGCGCGGCCACTTTCCTCGGGAGCGTCGCTCGCGACGAATAAAATTAGATCCCGGGGCATCCCGGAGCTTAACTCCGTTTACGTTCGCGGCGTTCCCGGCGAAAATGTCGCGCGCGCCGAGTTACGCGCGAGTTTTGCGCGCAAACGACGCAATTAGCGCGCGTCACCTGCGCGCGAAAAACCAGCGCCTGCCTCCCTTCCCTCCCGAAGAACACGATTTTCCGGTCGGGGATGATCGATTCCCACAGCGGAGCCGCGCTGACCGCTGGTCAGGCGACTCCTCCACCCCTCCGCGGGGGGACGACTTGGGAGACTCGCGCAGGTATGGGTAAGGGACGGCTCGGCGGAGGAAAGACGGAGGGAAGGAGGTTTTTCTCCCGGTTTCGCTGAGGAGTGTAGCTGGTATTTCTGGTAATGCGTGCGAATTTTTTCCGGTCGGTCGTTTGGGATTGGGGGGTACGTGAGAACTTTCATTCGATCGTTCTGGAACGAGGTGTTAATCTTTCAAGAAATGCAGGAATATTCCTGTTTTTATTTGAGCATTTTGAATCTTTGCGGATTTGTTTCTGCTACACAAAAAGATATACCAAAAGCGTACAGTACATGTACATATAGAAATTATTATTGCGTACAAACCTTTGGAGTTTCGGTACTAGAACTTATATATAGATAATTTATCGGTGTGTAAAACATGTCTTGTTGTTTTTCTCCTTGGCGTAAATAATTATAAACTTTTCTATACTTTTCTTAAAAATGTTATTTTATTTTGCATGATATTAACTGAATAATAATAATAATCTTTGCTAAAATTAATTGCAACTCAAAAGATGAAATAGATTATTGCTATCAAATTAGATGCACATCAAAGATTTTAAGTGGTCGCGTTATTTAAAACATTTCAACGAAACGGCCAAAAGCATCTTCATCAAAGCTCGATCGCCGAGCCGTCAGGTATACATCCACAATAAATTGAATTCGAAAAGTCCGTGAATAACACTTGCCGCTCGTCAAATCCTCAGTCGGCCCCGCGACCGGTTACTCGCCGGGCGTCCTCGCGTCGTATCCACTTTTGCGCTCTCGCGACATTTTCGAAGGAGGAAATCGAGGGGCCGCCGCGAGCAAACAAGTCTATCGAGAATACAGTCCCACGTAACGAGTCATCCCGCCGGCCGGGGGAGAGGCAGAGCTCTTTTCCCCGTCGTTGTCGATCCGCGAACTCTCCCGACACTTCCTTCCGCGGCACAATGTGCCGCGGACCCGCGACGACGACGACGACGACGACGACGACGGGTGAGAGAGCGTTTCCTGACTCGATTTCCGCGCGGCGCCGCGACGCTTCATTTTTGTCGCGCGGCTTTCCTTTCTTTTCGGCGGGGGGAAGGGGACGCGGCGGCCCGGAGGGCCGTTGATTGGGTTTGTTTTGTGGATGCTGCTAATAAAACGGCCTTTTTCGGAGGGCGTTTTGTGCTGCGAGGGAAAAGCGAGCGCGGACGCGCTTTCAAAGAGAGATCTTTGTTGGGGCGAGGCCGTTGTTCGGCTGCTGCTTTCAATTTTAGGGTGAACGCAAGTTTTTATTTCGAATGAATTTATCGTGCATAAACATTGTGTCGAAGTACGCATTTTTAATTTCCTCTGTCGAGTCCGTTTGAAAGCTGTTGAAATAAATTAACATTGTCGTCTCTCGTTTTTCGAGCACCCAAAAGCCCAGCGGCGCGGCTTACTCCAAGACTTCCCTTCAGAATCCGCAGTACATAAAAGCTAATAAATTCGCTTCGGAGCAGCTTGCGCCGTCTCCCATAAATACTCCCTTTCCCAAACCGACTCTCCTTTCTTGTCGAGCCTCGGAAAAAGCAGCGGCGGCCGGCCACCCTCGTGTCCCTCAAGAACTTTGCAACCCTTTCATCCCCGCACACTTTCTCCCTCTTCCTCAGATCGAGCGAACGAGCGAGCGGTCCTAATCTTCTCTCCTGCACTCGGTCCCTCTCTTCCACATCGGTCTGACTTTGCATAAAGCAACAATAGGGCGGCGGTGCCTCGAAGAAGACTCTCTGCCGGGCGGAGCGGCGGCGGCGGCGTATAGATAGAGTTAGGAGGAACGTCGTCTACGTCGTCACATCCCTCGGCGAAATTTCGCGGCATCGGCTCTCTCTCTCTCTCTCTCCTCCGTCCTCGTCTAATCGCATTTACTCGAATGAGCTTTGCTCTCCGCGCATACGTATACGCCTCCTTGTTCGGCCCCGTTTTAAGCATCTCAGGAGGGAGCGTCTCTAAGACAATTAGCGCCGCCGAAGGAGAGAGAGGACTATCCGCCTTCCTTCTGTATCGCGTATTCACGTGTCTCGTAACATTAATAATGCGAACGAGCCGCGCGGCAGGGAGAGAGAGAGAGAGGGAGGGAGAGGAAGACGCGCCGAGGGAAACTTGGGAGGACTCGCGCCAGCTACCCCGCGAGCGAGCGGGAACTTGGCTCGAGCTCGAGCGCTGCCGCCGGGTTTCACGGATGGGAATTGACGTTAATGCGCCGAGAAAGCTGCTGCTTCCACTGCGAGGAGGAGCGCGGGGCGGGGGCGGGAGGGAGAGGCGGGATGTAAACTTGCCTGTCTCTTAGCTCATCCTTCTGATTTTCCAAGTTTTACTCGGGAATATTATGAGCAAGTTCTGATGCGCGGAGTTGCTTCTATCTCCTAACGTCTTGGCTGCTTCGGAGAGTAGTTGCGCCGGGAAATTGTATTAACGAGGCGAATGCGGCTTAAGTACATAATGTTGGTATTTTTAAGGCGATGAATTAACGAGTAAGGCATTCTTTTAGTTCCCCTGAATTTTAGAATCCGTTTTATTGTTTTATTAGAGACTCGCGATGTAATGCACATATTTTTTATTTCAGCAAGAACGTATTAATCTTTTTTCGTCAAGGTTTATTAGTTTTTTTATAACTACACATAATCTCTTTCATTTAAAATCGAAGGTAAAATGCACACCAATCCCCTTCGCCAATAATGAGCAGGTTCACTTTAAATGTCTGCTTAATCTAAATCAAAGTAATGAAGTTTGGGCGAGAAGAGCGACCTCAAAGGCTGCAATTATCACGCGACATTAACGTTTCGTTTTCGCCACTTTTTTTTTCTCGACTCTTCGCTCGCCTCCCCGCCGCACTTCCGCGCTCAAAGAAGCAATTACAACCGGGCCGCGGTTACGATTCGAGCCCGGAATACGAAATGTCCCAGCCCGACTTACACAAGTCACCACGTCTCAAACAAGCCGTGATAATCAAGTCCGAGAGGTTACTTTCCGAGGCGGACCCTCCTCTAATTCTTTAAAGGAGGCGGGAGAGAATCCGAAAGCGCTATTTTCGCCTCGACTTGGCGACGAAGCCCGCCGAGTTTTATAATAACGAAGCAGTCCGCGTCTGCCTCTATCGAATTTTCTACTTTGCGCTCGTTCGGACGGCTCTCGCGGCCGCCGTTTCGCGACGTAATTCGATACTTTGGGAGATATTTTACGCCGTTAATTAAAATGCAATATGCAGACATTCCGATAAGTGAATAAGGCGCTGCTCGAAAGAGCAAATTGAGAAATTCCGTTTGCATTTATTCGAGTTATTTTAGAATGTTCGGATGATCTTTCGTCAGGTGTATTTATAATTCACAGTTTTTTTACCTTTTTTTTGTTTTGTGCTGTTGCTTAGCAGAAATCTAGATTGGCGTTTATTAAATAATATAAATGGTTTTTTTGAGTAAAATAATTATTAATAATTTATTGAAAATCGAGCAGAGTTCAGAAACTTCTTTCAAAAATTTATAGCATTCT
This sequence comes from Ormyrus thymus, assembly GCA_035582935.1. Classification (NCBI taxonomy): domain Eukaryota; kingdom Metazoa; phylum Arthropoda; class Insecta; order Hymenoptera; family Ormyridae; genus Ormyrus; species Ormyrus thymus. The sequence goes on along the minus strand of JAWWEM010000054.1, from coordinate 21,041,025 downwards.
TTATATTTTATGATTCAACAATAAACGATTTTTGTTGTACTTAAATAATAGTGAATGTTTTCCTCTCGAAATTTAAGTTAGGTTTTTATTACAGTTCTTGAATCATCAGACATACAAATTTGGCTCTTAAAAACTTTGAATAAAGAATCTCTTTTTACAGAGATTATAGGATGCGTCCACAAATCTCGCGTTGATCACGGCCTTAAAGTCAGCTAAAATTTCTTGCCCTCGGCCCGCATAAAACGATGAATTTTAGAGCAATACCTTGAAGCCGCTTATCGGTAAGCAATAAATTTTTATCACCGTCCTGCATAGTAAACGTTAATTATCAACCTCGAAAAATATCCACCGAACCCAGACTCCCCCTTTGTGCAAAACTTTCTCACCTTTCCCGCGGCGGCGAGCGCGCCACTTTGGACGCTCTCAGCTCGCGAGCATTTCCCATAAAACAAAGGCCCGGCTCTCGGTCCAATCAGCGAATTTCCTCGGGCAGCTCGCGCGCGGCCCGGGAAAAAGCGCTCCTCCTTACCTCCCACCCCTCCTTGAAAGACAGCTCCGCGAGCCGATCGATTTCCTTCCCCCCAGCTACAAGCTCGTCGTCGTCGTGGCCCCTTAAAGGTGGCCCGTGGGGGCTTAAAAGCCGAGGCTTGCGAGAAGAAAACTCCTCTCTCTCTCTCCCGGCGGCGGCGGCCGGGCTCGGGCCAATGGCCGGGCTCGCAGCTCCCCACCCCGCCTTGGCGCCCCGGTATTTTTCCGCGGGGTGGGTGTCTCTAAGAAAGCTGCGCGCGGCGAATGGGCGCCCGGCGCCGGGGCCACGCGATTGGTTCCCTCCCTTCGGTCCCGGCGTCTTGGAGGCCGCCCCTTTGCTGCCTGCGCCCCCGGGAAAATATAGAGCCTCGCCTTCATCCGTCCGTCTCTTTCGGAGGGGAGAGAGAGGGAGAGAGCGCCGGCTTTCCTCGAGATATTAGATTTTACAAGGAGCGTGCTGGGATTTTCGAGGGGCAGCCCTGGCCTGCCTGCTCGGGATAAATATTAATTACGTTCCTAAGGGCTGCAGCTGCCTGCGGCCGGCGCCGTTTTACTTCTCCTCGGGTTACCGCCGGGGCTTTTCCTCCAGGAGGAGGAGGAGGCGGAGGAGGAGGTGAGTGTCAGGAGGGGGAGAGAAGTGCCGAGGCTCGCTTTCTCAAGAGGGTTTATATTGGAGAACTCGGCCGGGCCCGGCTCGCGGTTATTAGTTATGCCGGCCGGCTAGCTTTTGTTGCTGTAAGAACAGAGCGGAGAAAGGGAAGGCGGGAATGCTGCCCGGACGGGCTTTTGCGGACTCCGCCGGGGCGCTTGGGCTTCTTTTCCGGGAAAATGTTTTGTTTCGAATTGGACAGCTCGAGGGATTTAATGAAAAACTTTGGGAGCTTCGCTTAGTCAATGATGCGCGCGGGGAACTTGGGGAAATTGATTCTCTTGGAACTGTTGCTACGGAAACGGTATACTTTATTTATTTTGAAAATCTGTACCTGTGTAAGTGTCGATGGTTGCAAATTTTACTGGCAACTTTTTTAAAAGAATATAATAAACTTGTTACATTTGTACATATATTTTTACAAATATTATGCAGCTGGCACTTTTTCAAACAAAAGGAAGAAAACTAAAAACTGCACAGTAAAGAAAACTACTTAGCGACTATACATATATCCTTTCCATTCGAGCGCAATTCTTCCTGATAATCAAACCCTTATCCTCGGAGCTGAGAACTCGAAGGATAACTGCTCGCCACTTCTGCGCGAGCAACCCTTTTCGAGCGGAGCCGAGTCTAGGGAGGGTTTGCGTCCGCGCTAGAATTGAAGCTCGAGTGCATGGTGCTGCCGCGCTTGGCGGGTTTGCGAAGTACGACGATTCGGCCAGGACAGCTGTCTTCTTCGTTTCGCGTCCTGTTCACTTTGAATACATTGTACATTACACTTTTTTTTTAAACTCGTCGTACTTTGTTAATTTTATCTACTAAATTACGTCAATTTTTTGATTTTTTTTCTTGGTATTTTCTAAGATGTGCACTATTCTTTATATTACAAAAGTTATGACAAAAGACATTGCGTTAAAATTAAATTCATTTTGATTTAATGAATTTAATGTTCGGTTTGCTGCGTTAATTTGGGAAGATCGAAATTTAATGATCCTTTCGAACAAATTTTTTGAATTTGTTTGCCAATGTTTCGACGCTGGAAAAGTGTCTTCTTCGGGTCTTTTGAAGAAAATGCTCTTTTCGTGAGAGAATCTCATGTCAAGTCGTTGTAAATTTATGCCTTGAAAACCATATCGAGAGTTTATTTAAAATCTGGCTTACTTGCAAACTTTATCATCTGATTTGCAGATAAGTCAGATTTTAAATAAATTCTCGACATGGCCTTGAAGGCATAAATTTACAGCGACTTGCATTTTTAGATAATTTTTAAATAATAGAAATATGTATTGTTTCTTAATTCGTACTATCTTACTATATAAACTAGAAGAACATAACAATCCGCCTTGCATCTTTTATCCAAACAAAAAAAATCATCACAAATACTTTCCAGCCAAAAATTGTAAAAAAAAAAACCAGAACCATTCCCCCCAAAGCAGCATCGACCGAAATCCGTCTAATACCCTCCCGCATCAGAGTCGCAGCCGGCGCCGTCCGAAAATCCCTTCGCACAATCGCGCCATAATCGATCGGAAGTCGGTCAATCGGTCAAGCGCAGAGCGTATAGTCTCCGTCTCGATCCGCGGACGGCTCTCTCTCTCTCTCTCTCTCCGCGTCCGGTCAGTGTCTCGAGAGCCCGCGGCTACGGGCACCGCCGGCTCTTGAATGGAATGGACCGGAGAGAGTGAGCCTGCGGGAGGGACAAGGACGCCGGATCAATAATATACCTAACCTGCCTCGCACGCACGAGCCTTTGACGTGTACGCCGTGCGTCCCGAGCGCGTCTTTGCCTAATGCCAGATTGTCGCTGACGCTCGGCGCTGAGCTCGGGCTTTCTGGCGGCTCTGGTGATGATTTTCGTTTTGGATCGAGGGGAGCGGGAGGTCGACGATTGGGGTGACTGCGTGAGCGATGGAATCTTGAGAAAATCTTTTTATCTACTTGGCTGATGATTTATGATACAAGTTACTCTCGAAGAATCAGAGTATTGATAAAATTGTGGTATCTACGGTATCTTTCATGAAAACACTATTTATGCGAGAAATTTGTTTCTTTTGTGCGGATTATTTGATGAATTATATCAAAGATTATCCGAAAATGACTCCTCCGAGGTCATTGACTACGTTTTCTAACATTTTCCCACTTAACATTATTTTTATTTCGTTACGATATAACTTCAACTAAACAGACCATTTTTAGCAGAAAAACATTTGCTTCGATTTTAAAACGTGAATAAACCACCCACAGCTCCAAAGCCAACTCTATATTTGCCAAAATGACTTGCTTCATCAAATAATCCTTCGCGTAACAAAATCTCTCGAGCTTCCGAGAAAAAATATCTCCACAGTCCGAAATTTCCCCGCGACATCTCTGCTCTTTCTCGCTCTGACATTGGATCAAATCGCTCGCGTCTAAGTGCGGCCATTTGCGGCTAATGGCCAAGCGCGACGCGGCGGTGTGGCGGCTCGATTACCGTAACGTCCACTTTCCCTCCTTCTCTCTCTCGCTCTCTCTCTATCTCACGGTTGGCACAACGGGACTCTCTAACGGGTGGTCATCTAAGTTCCGCGTATGATTCCCACAATTGTAGTACCAAAGCTGATTCAGGATTTTTTCCCGAGAAGGCGGGGCAAGTTTTGGGCACGGAGTGGTAACATCTTGTCGGGATGACGCGGATAATGCGGAAACTGTGCCCGAGTTGCCCGAATCGATTTTCCTCGACGGCACATACCTGGGGTACAAATTTTTATTTCGAGTTGTTGATCGCGGGTTGGAGGGGAGTTCTCGTTTGGCTTTTGGTTAGGAAAAGTGATTGTATTTTTGTGCTGCTTTGATCGCTTTTATTGGAAAATGTTCGCTCTCACCTTTTAAGTGGCAGATTTATAATACAATACTTATTAGTCAAGTTATATTTTGCGGTAAAGAATGTAGTTTAATAAGGAAATTCTTTCTTTTGAAAATGATTTTATTTTATAAATGCTTTGCTAATGTTAAAAAGTTTAAGTTTAATATGCGTTTTAAAAAAAAATTATTTGATCTTATAAGATTTTTAATAAATAAGCCAATTCTAATCAAACTTTTGTTAGAAATTCTGCGCGATGTTGATAACGTATTTTGACTGTACGTAGAATTAAAGTAAACACTGGCATTGTACTGGTAAACAAAATGTATACGATAAAGAATAATTAAGATCTTATTATAATATTGTATTATAGGAGAAATGTAATACTATACATGGATCAAAGCCCAAAGTTTATATTAAAATATCATTTATTCAAACGTTTGCGTTAAACACAAAATTTGCGTTAAAGAATAATATTGTTCAAGAGGTCGCTTGAAATAAAATTAGAAATTTCATTATTTAAGATACTTTTCAAAAGTGTTATTTCGGATATAACTTTTATTTTCTATATATCTCGGTATTTAAAAATATATCCTACGGTTTGAACTGAACTCATGTTCCGCAATCTACTCTTAGTTATAAGTAATATACACAAAGTTTTACATCATCGTAAAGTCCAAAATATCAAATATACAAATGTTTTTTAATATTAGTTATACAATGAAAATAAATCAGGAGAATTCGTGATTAGGCAAAAAACAAGGTTATTAGTAAATGCACTGAGAGAATTTTTCCTGAAAATTTACAATTAAATTTACAGGAAAAATTACCATTACGAATCGCAAACGTGG
>JAWWEM010000054.1:21025688-21036058 GCA_035582935.1 Ormyrus thymus | reverse complement strand
TGTAATATTTACTTTGTAATGTAATGTACTGTTACTCTGGATAAATAAATAAATAAATAAATAAATAAATAAATAAAAAGGATGATCGGTTCTGTATTAGCAGATTTTATAAACAAGAAAATGTTTCGAAAAATAAATTAATATTTGAAATGATATAAGTCAAATATATTTAGTTCCATGCTAAGCCTTTTTAGTACGAAGTACCTCTAAAATATAATATTCATCTTTCCTATTCCACCGTAGGTGGTTATCCTTTGAAAAATCGAGCGGCCCATTTGCAATTTTGATAGTCGGCCGCTGCTATAACGATCATACTGCGCTGCAAAGTCGTTTTCTCTCTCGTTGCGGCTCCGTTATTGCTCCAACACATTTAAAGGGAACTCTTTTCGGAACTAATGATCTTTATATTACGAGCACTGCTCTTCCTTTTTGTTACGGCTTTGAGTTCTACGCTCGAATTTTTTGAGAGCAGCATTGTTCGCCGTATCACTAATGAGTTTGTTTTTTGCGACGCTTTTATTTAAGAGGTGAGTTTAATGAGGGAGACAATCTGTGTGAATGGCAAATGTTTGAGATAATTTTTTAAGATTTTATTTTGTTCACGCGTTTTTGGAAATTGATTCATGATTTTTAGAGATGAAGGATATTTTATTCTGCTTAATATTTTTAAATTGTATATAATTTTACTTATCTTGGATATACATGTCATCTTTTTGAAACATCTATTAAAATGTTAAAAAAGGCATAAGAAAAATAATCAATGAAATTTTATTTATTTTTTTTTAATTTCGTATTAACACTCATAAAAGCAAAGTACGTGTATAAATCAGTACATCAAAGCCAATCCTTTAACAACAATTTTATTTGCAATTTAATTGTGAAATCACTAAAACTTATGAATACATTCACAAAAAACCGAATCCACAAAACATTTTTATATTTTCGTTAAACTCAGATTCATGCTTTCGTTTTTTGTATTAACATTTTCTTTTCTTCGAGGAAAACAAAATTTGTAAAACAGTAAAACTAACTAAAATTTGCAGCATTTTCTCCTTATCCACCCAAGTACGTCCTTTCTAATCCATGCTCCCAGCCACCTCGGCATCTTTATCTCGAGCCGTAAAACAACGTCATCCGAAGAGAGCGACTACCCTCCGCACCGCTCCGGTTCGCGTTTGCGACACTCGTCGTAATTAGCCGCTACTCCGGCGGCTTGTTGTTAAAGGAAAGAACAGCCTCGGGCAGGTATATAATACTCCTCTCTTCGCGAAGAAGAAGATAGCTCGCGCGCAGTTTCGCGCCGAGACGACGAGTTAAACTTCGGGCCTCGCTCTATTGCGAGAGGATGAGGAATGGCTGCTGTGCCAGTCGTTTGTGCGAGCATGGCGATACCCGCCGAGTAAAGATGCCGAAGCCGAAGTCGCTCTCTCTCTCTCTCTCTCTCTCTCTCTCTCCCTCTGTCTTTGTCGCCAAGTTGCAAGATGCCGCCGAGACTTTGCGTCTCGCGACGAGATGCGAGCTTTGCACAATCGATGAGCCGATTATTCAGGGGGACGAAAGTTTAAGGCTGCAGACTTGGCTAAATTGTTTTTTAGCTCTGCGAAAGAGCGATATTTAGATTCTGTAGTGATACAGATGAAATCTTTTTTTTTTCCAAATTAAAATTTTTATCCGTTGGAAACGTAAGTGTTTTATTATAAAAATAAATTCTGCATCTTTCTTTTATTCTTGAAAGAAAATTTTTTTACAGTTTTTCATGTGCATGCTTTATCCTCAACGATTTCAAAAAACTTTTTACTGCAAAGTTAAAAATTGTGTAAAAATCTTTAATTAAGTAGAGCAAACACAGTTTGACGAGGCGTGCATCTTTGTCGGAGTAAATTTTAAATTGGAATAGGTTACACGATTAAAATATGCAAATAAAGCTTAAATTTTCCAAGTGCTGTCTAGCTACAATACTTATAACTGTCTTCCACTCCCAAAAAGCAGCGGCAAGCTATCTTAAACAAATCCAGGCGACAAAACCGCGTCTTAAGCAGCATCCCCCAAAAACGTCTAAAATTCCAGCTCGCTCTCTCGTCTCGTCGCTCGTTAGCCTCGACCATTCCGCTCTCCAAAAACAGGCGCCCCAACCCCTCGGTACTTTCGCCGAGCGCATAATTAGCCGGCAGAGCAGAGCCTCCCCCCCGGCGTCAGTCAAAGAGGCACTACAACGGCATATCTCTCTCTCTCTCTCACCCCCGTTTCTTAAGACTCAGCCAAAGAAGAGGCTGCCTGAGAAGCGCCCGAGGCGGAGCCTTCCTCTCTTTGAGCGGCTCTCTTTGAGCCGCTTCTTCAGCGAGCGTCGCAGTCAGCTCTTATACGCGCCGTGGGCGGCTTTATTCTCTCCGTCAGCGAGTCGAGAGAGCTCGCTCTCTCTCTCTCTCTAGCTCTATTTTTGTTGCATTCAAAGAGATAAGAGCGGAAGGAGGCTCCCGCCTGACGAGCTCGATTTTCTAGCCAGCGAGGCAGGTGAGACGGGTGAGACTTTGTTGGGAAGCGCTGTTTTGTGAGAGGTTATTTTCGAGGAGATTGGGGATGATGGAGGAGGAGTTTCACGAGGTTGGATTTCTCGGAGGGTTATTTTTGAACGTAGTTTGCTACGTTGCGAATGAAAATAATGGTCGAGGTGTCACATTAAGTTAGGTATTAGTAAATTTATTTAAAGTCGTTTATCAATAGTTTGTAGTTAGAGTATTTGCACTATGAAATAAAATGTTGTTACAAACGTATTGTATAAATATAGATATTATATTCTAATACATATTTATATATTTTTATATAGAGGCGTTCAATATTAACTGATCAAAAGAGTCTTTGAGGTGACGAAGGAGCTGTATAGCACTACATAAATAGTATATTAGAATATTTTTCACGATTAGATTCAGCGAACATCAAAGATGTTATTTGTATTTGAAAAATTCTTGAGTAATAATTGCATTACAAATTTTTTTCAAAAATTTCTTACTACTTTCCCCTATCTTTCTAACTAGCATAGAAAGGGATGCAACCAATATCCGCCACAAACTAACTTTTCAGCCCCAAAAAATCCGGACCGTGCTAAAAATATATTTTCCTCCTCACTCCCATATATCTTCCCACTTTTTCAGATACGACATCACGTTCCCGTTTGAAATTTCCCAGGCCTTCGTCCCCCCACCCCCGTGCATCTTGAGCTCGGCCAGCAGCAGCGGCAGCAGCGTCGGCTCCTGACCCGAGCTTCTCGAAGCGAAGAGAGCGGCTGCGGAAAAGCAAAGGAAAGCAGCGGCAGCGGCGGCGGCGGGAGCGAGCGGCAGGGGGGGTGTAGGATGTAAGACGCGCGAGTAGTAAGGGGGCGTGGCCCCCTCGGCATTGATCCAGGGCTGCTGCCTCTCCCGCCCCTCCGGCGGGGGGCTCGCCTTAAAAGTACGCCGCCACCCCCCGCCAAGGGTTGGGAAGCTGGGCCACGACCCCCGGCGCGAGCGCGAGAGCCTGTAAGAAAGCGCCGAGAAATGAATATTCATAAGCCGCCGTCCGCCCACGCCGACCTCTGCCTCCGTGTGCGGGCGCGCGCGCGCGCGTGTGTGTCGGGCCGGGTCGGGAAGTTCGAGGGGGTGAGAGTCGTCGTCGTTTTCGTAATTTCGAAGGCGAGCCGAGCAAGCAGCGCCTCTGCCTTCGAAGAAGCTGTACATGTGTATGGGGGGCCGGAGGGGCAAAAATCGTCGCCGCGCCCGAGCCTTTGGAATACTGAAAAGCCGGGATGGCCTGACTTGCTAATGCCGGAGATGAAACTGTCGCCTGCGGGAAGAAACGATGATTTTCGCATTTTTTTTCATTGGCCCGTTATATTTGCCTACTGCTGCGTTATGTTTATACCTTTGTTGTAGATATTCTTTTTTTTACAGTGAACAATACTAAAAATTAGATTTAGCTTCAGCAGTTCTTTTACTTTTTGAGTAAATTCCTGTTCCGTGATAATGTACTACTAATTTTTTTTAAATGAGATACTCTGTAGCAGTGATATTTAATCTTTTATTTGGTCATTTTTGCTAAAAAAAGTATTTTATTTTTTAAGTTTAGTTTTAAAGTGGCAGGTCAGTTCTCTTGAGAAAAGATTGCTTGTATACACGTAATAACTGTTTTCGCGTACACAAATCAGTAGAAGACATCAACGTATGACCATCCTACATCTTATATTTTTACACTTTGTGCTTTTCAACGTTTCTTAGACAATTTTGATGAAATCTTCATTTTATAAGCAAACATTCTAATTTTTATATCAAGACTTGTATACTTTTAAAAATAATCTCCAAATCATTTTTGTTTTTCAATTTGAATATTGTTTACAGCAAAATATTATTTTGCCACTTCCAAATGCTTATTATTCAACCAAATCTTTACCATTACATGTCCATCTTCAAAATTTTCCAAATTCCAACACTCAACCGAGATCTTGATCCTCTCAAACTTCAAAAATCCATCAGCACCCACATCCCCCTTCCGACAGCGAAGCCTCGGGGCCCCTCAGTTTTTTTTTCCACCGAAACTTCCAACATTAATCTCCTTATCGAGTGCATACTCCTTCGATGGGTGGCATCTGGTCCACCCGTAGAACTTTTCTCTTTCACCTCTCACTTTCCGGGGGTGGCGGCTGAAACAATTAAAGCAACGCCGCGCGCGCTCTCGAGTTATCGAGGCAGCGCTTCGTTCAGTGATTATAATACGACAGAGAGAGAGAGAGAGAGAGGAGCCGAAACTTTGGGCTCTGCGTCAACTTTGAAATACGCGGACTGATGACACAACGTTATAAGCCAGCGGCAGATAGAGAGAAAGAGGGTGAGCTCGAATCGAGGGTGGGAGAGAGAGAGAGAGGGAATACACGACGTTTCTAGAATACACAGGGAGTTTGTTCTAACTTGCAGCGCCGACGCTAGTTCTCCTCAAACAGGCTAGATTATATTCTCCTTCATCTCCGCCGCCCGCTTCTTCCGCGCGCCGTGGACGACTCCCTGTGTGATGCCAGACTTCGTTTGTTTGTTTGCCTAATTCGGAGTGAGCGAGCTGCGCCTGCCATTTGCCTGATTGTGAAAAATTAGCCCGTCTTCGGGCGATGCTTTCTCGGGGAACCCCGCGACTTCAGGGCTGCTTGGCTGAGCAGCTGGAAAGAGAGCAGGCTGTTAGTTTCTTTTTTGATTTTAGATTCGTTCGACGGTTGGAGTTGACTGGTTTGATGATTACAAATTTGGAGCTTTTGGATTTATTTACCTATTTTAATGTTTCTATTTAAATGCAATACTGTTCTTAAAGTCAAGTATAAATTCCCGAAGTTAATTGGGATGTAAATTATTTAGACTATTACTGCCAGTAAACTGGGCATATAAAATTTAGATGCTATTTCATTAATTAATGAAGCTTCGCGAACTTAGAAAGCTACGCGTACAATTGACTAAGAAGCCTACGTAGCAAGAACTTTTAATGTAATTAACAACATAATATACGAGAAATTGAATCTATTAATTTGAGAAAGTGCTCATATAAAGATAAACTTTTTTATTCTAACTTGATTAACTATGCTACATATCATATATAACGTTACTAATTCAATGCAAGAAAATAATTCAATTTTTACTTCTCAATCGATTGAATCTTATTCCACTCAGTTTATTTTTGGAACTTTAAAAACTTCAAAATTACAATATGAGATTCTCTGTACTTTCCCTCTACTCTCCAAACGCCATTGAACTTACGTCCGCTTTAAAAGACTTCCTAAAAAAAATAAACAACCTATTCACAACTTTATTTTCGAATTCACCCAGCCCAGGCTCCCCCGCAGAGAAGTAGTAAAAAATACCGAAAAAGCAGTAACTGCACCTTGGAATTTTTTCCCGCAGCCGCTAAACCGCTCCGCCGAGCACCTCTGCGGCAATTCCAGCTCTAAGACGTCGGATCTGGAAACGACGCCTCTTTCGCTCTCCACAGTTTAAGCTTGAAGGAGGCAAGGGGAGAAGGCGGGAGGGGGGAGGGAAGGGGGATAACTCCGTCGTCGTCTCAAATCGTTAGACGATAGCCGCACGTCGCAGCGCGTTAAAGCCCCGGGAATGGCTCCATGCCTGATTTACGAAGCTGTTAACGTTTCCGATAAAATACAATCCCTCCGGGTTTTACGGCCGGGCCCGTCGTTCTGTTATAGTTTCGCCTCCGCGCGCGTCGACGTTTCTATCGTTCGAGAGAGAGGGACAGAGAGAGAGGGAGAGAGAGGGAGAGAGAGGCTGTTGCGGAATGACGCGACTCTAAATCGCGAGCGGCGCTGCGACAATTCCCGAGGTGCTTAGACGTTTCGTTTTATAAAGCCGTACGTGAGCAGCGGGTAAGAGGTGAATTGTTACCGCTGCTCCGACGAGGAGCTGTAAATTTCGGAGGGATTTCCCTGCGATTGATGCCGGCGAGTAAGAGTTTTGCGGGGCGTTCGCTCTTGGCTCCTGGATGGGCTTCGAGATTCACTTGGGGAGTTGGGGCCATCTCGAGTTTTTTCGATAAAGTGGAGGTTTCGCTTGAAAAACGAATCATTTTCGAGTAAAATGAATCATTGGCGTAAGTGGTTGAATTTTTTCAGAATTAAATTATGTTCTGAATTAGTTTTGAAATGATTTTTGCGTATTTTTCAACTACTTTTACCAAGAATATTATTTTTAGTTTTTATATATTTATTTAATCGGAAAAAACAATACCTGTTATCATTTAAAATGTTGAATTTTACAAAATGATTATTCCTAATTAAAAAAAAAAAAAGAACAATAATATAAAATAAAGTTAATTTCTCTTGATACACATTTTTGTTTATTTTGCGAAAAACTTTTAATAAACTTTCACTCAAATTTGAAAATTCAAAAGCACTATCTAAAATTTTGGACCGAGTTCGTTACCAGAAATTGCAGTCTAAAAAAGTTTCATTACTACTAAAAATACTATTTCGCACAGCTTCCCCGCTCTCCAAAAACAAAAGCTTTTGGCCCTACAAACCGCATTTCCAAAATTTATCACAATAACCGCCACAAAAACTCTCCTCCAACAGCTCTGAGCACCCATAAACGCAGACATTTTCTCCCCGAGCCACTAAAAACGAAACAAAGTCTCCCCAGCGGCCTGCGGAGCAGCACCAGTACACCTCGTGCAGGCGACTGCAGCTCCGAGGAGCGACCGGCGGCGAGCGTTTTATTTACGTCCTCGCAGGATATGAAGGCCCGCTGGCAGGCTGAAAAATGCGGCCTTTTTGTCCGCGTCCGCATTATAACGGCGCGCGGCTGAAATATAGCGAGCCGGGCGCACGCTCGCGCGAGTCTACGCGCCGCGCTCAGAAGTATAAGCTTTCCTCTCGCAAATGAGGTAATATATATACAAAAGCTAATACGGCCAAAAGTTGCCAACTTGGATGAGAGTCTCTCTCTCCGCCTCTGCAGCTTCGTCTATTTCTCTGCGGAGCGCGGCGCGCTTCTCTCTCTCTCTCGTCTAAATATTTAAAAGGATCTCGAGGCGAGCGCCGGTCGCGGTGAGTCGAGGGGTATAGATGGGAGACTAGACGGGTTGGATGTGCGGAGAAAAAGCTAAACTGATGAAAGGGATTAAAGCCCCTTCAAAAAGGTCCACTAACGCGGGCTCTTATGCCAGCCGCGGCCCAAGAATTTCATCAGACTGCAAATCCGACGAAATTTCGTTTTAAAGTTAACGTAGGAGAGAGCGCCTCGCCTGTTTACTCGGGCGAGCTTTTTTTACGGAGCTTCATTGGGTTACGGCTTTTCTAACGCGCTTCCGTTAGTGCGTAATGGGCAAGCTTTTGTTTTTGAATCCTGCTTCGGAGCAGAAGAATGATGCCAAGAGGAATATTCATCTTTCGTAGTGATTTACGCGACTCGAATGAAAATAAAAAGGTTCATTTTTCTTCTGCCAGATGATATAGAGCTCAACCAAAGATTAAATTTATTGATCAATGATTGTATAAAATTTCTTAGAATTTTTGACCTGTGCCATTAAATTTTCTTGTTATAATTAATCGTCCAAATATTTCATCGGAACGACTCGGAAGAACAGTCTCATTATCTGTATACGTAGTCGAAAAATAATTTTAAAGCAAACCCTTTCATCATTTCGAGCGAGCAGGAAACTATCCAGTAAACATTGTGTCCTCCCTAATAAACGCGTCGCGAAACTCGGAGACCCGATCGCGAAGACGATCGCTCGGCAGAAAAGTCATCTCCCTCGTCGGTTCGTTAGCCAGCGGGCGCTCGCCGTGCGCGCGCGAAAAGTGATAATGATAAAAGCGAGAGGAGGGTGATTCATGCTCGGGCTCGAGCACGAATTGTTATATACGAGCTTAGGCGGCGACGGCGCGAGAGACTTGAGAAATCTGGAGGTAAGATAGCGCCCCATTCAATCACGAGCCGCTTCTTCGCGTCATTATTCAAAGCGCCGGGGCTCTTATCCTTCGGCCTGGCCTCTTCTCGTCTGTCCCCCCACCCCCCCTTCGATATTCATCAGGAAGCTGACGCAGAAAATGCGCCGACGCCGCTGCTGCCGCGGTGGAGCTGAGACGGCTGAATGATGGCACGCCGCAATGGCGGGCTTTAATAACCGACGGGCCCACCCACTTTTGGCCTTCCGGTGTAGTTGGAATTTCGGCTTTCGGGGAAGGAATGAAGAGGGACTCTTTTCTAATCGTTTGGTGTATTGTATCTTGAAAAAGAATTATTTTTGGGAAAGGCTATCATTTTGTACGTAGTGTCTTACACATTTCGTATAAAGCATAGATTTTAAACGTTTTTTATTTTAAATTATTTTAAGTTACATTTTTCAATAAAAAAAAAACAAAATTACTAAGAATTGCGCACAAGAAATTTTTATCAAACATATTACTTTATGAATTAATAAATAATGTTGAGAATAAGATTGTTACGTATTTTTTTTAAATTTTCGTAAGAATTATTTGATTAAGGTAAAATTAATTAACTAATAATAATGTATAGATACTCGAGAACGAGAAGAAATTTAAATATTCAAATTTTTAACATAATTTCAGTACTTTGAGGGAAGTGCGGCTTGGCAGCGCATCAAAGAAAGTTCTATATTAAGGAATATATCAACGTCTAACGGATTTTCTTCCTCAACGACGCTTAAAGGGACTGCTTTATGACAAAAAAGAGCTTCTAGTCAAAGACGGGGCATAAAGTGCTTCATTTCAAAGGCTGCAGTCATAAAGGTGTCCTAAAGGTGAGAATAGTTGAAAGCTAGACGAATGAGTACAGAGTAAAGAGGCTTTCATTTTTAAATATTATTTGATTATTTGAAGATTTAAGATTTGTTTTAAAAATTAATAAAACGTATTGCGCAATAAAATCAAATAGTTTGTTTCCTAAATAAATACCTTTGATTTCAACTCAATTTATTATTCTTGACTAATTGAACATAAATATTATTATCATTAAGACATGTATTTCACAATATAATAACTTTCAAATATATTTTTTAATTTTTAATACACTTCGTTTTAAAATTATTACAGCTGTTCTTAGTTTTCATAACATTGATTTACTATTTTTGTATAAGATTTGTTTTTATCGTAATAAAAACACACATTTCCAGTACACCGTAATAGATAGATCGTACTGTCTTTGTTCTCAACTCATCCCGATTCCTTCGTTCGCCCTCCTAAAACCTGAAAAAAAGCGAAAAACCCTCTGATCGGCAAATGTCCTCGAAATATAAGAAAAGCCATAAACTCGGTCGCCTCCGCGGTCCTCGAAACCGAGGGCAGGGGTAAGCTTGGCTCGCGCTCGCATCGAAGGGGCTTTCGCAGTCCGACGCAGGCCCGCTTACGCCGCGCGCGCGCGCGCACGCACACTCCCTCGTAGGACCGGTCGGAGGATCGCTCGAGAGGGGCTCGAGGCATTATCTCGTTAGAAAATACGACGTCCCGGCGAAATTTCGGGCTTCGCGCTTTCTCCCCCTTCGCGGCGAGCGTCGGAGAGAGAGAGAGAGAGAGAGAGAAAAGGCGAGCGCGGGGGATACTTATGACATCCAGCGTGTGCGTGTACTTTCTTGCTGTGTGCGCGCGAGCGAGTGCTTGGCTTTTGTCTCCGGCATTGATTTCTGCGGGGCCAACTTCGTTGCCGGCGTCGTTAAATTATAATCGCGAAACAGCCGCGGCGTCCTGAAGTTGCGGACAAAGCCGCCGGGCGGGGGGAGGGAGGAGAGGAAAGTTGAGCGAGGCGAAAGAATGGAGAGAGAATTAGAATTAGAATTAGAATTAGAATTTATTTAGGGACTAAGGACACTAGGTCCTAAATAGTCCTGAAAGTGTA
>JAWWEM010000054.1:20998371-21009307 GCA_035582935.1 Ormyrus thymus | reverse complement strand
CGCCGGGGGGAGGGGTACGGACCCCCCCCCCCCCCCCGCGTATACACACCTGCCCAAGTCGTTACGCTTATTCCCCGGAGGGCCGCGGGAGCATCGATTCTAATGACGTAACGTTCAATTGGGCGGCCCAGAGCTACCGCTGCCGCGCGTTTGGGGCCTCGATTTTCGGAGGCGCACGCGCTAGAGAGAGAGAGAGAGAGAGAGAGTAACCCCCGAAGGAGGCTCCGGCGCTGCATCCGCACTGCTTTCCGATAGGTGTGTAAGGGACCGATAAATAGCCGAGGCGCTCGAGAACCCTGCGTTAGGAGAGCACTGCAATGCTTGATTTATTTTAGTGGTTGCTCGTGTTATCGGGGTTGCGCTGCTGCTCTCGTGGTGCGGGCTTGTTACGGTGGATGCTGTTTTTTTTATTGAAATTGCGGACATAAGAAAAAGATTTGCTTTTGCTTTTGAATAAACTGAATAAAAGTATATTTAGAAAAAAAATCCCTTACAGATAAACAATCCGTAACAGTCCAAGAAAAAAACGACGTTTCCTTTATTTCTGACTTTATTTGTCGCGAAATGAAGCTTCGCAATTTAGCCGTGCAGCAAATATCAGTAGACATTCAGGTCGCGCTGCCCCTATCAAAATAGTCAGCCGAGCAGCCGTCAATCTCTCCCGAGTCATCTCCCTCATGACCAGCGGCTCCGAACGTTCGCACTTATGTATCCCGCCTCTCCACAGGTCGCCGGCTCGGCTCGAAATTTCGTCTCTCGTGACGAAATATCCTTACCTCTCACCGGCGCATTCACGGCACACCGCCGACAAGCAAAACGGACGACTCCCCAGAACGAGCTCCTCGACGAAAGACGAAAGCTACGACGAGAGACGACGACGACGGGAGGAGGTCGAGCGAACGCTCGTTAATGCGAACGAGTGTAAATGAGGCTTGCCGCCGTTTCCCACTGACTGATGACGTCATTACTGTCAGGCTTAATGAAAATTTCCGGAAAGTTACCGCCCTCTCGCCGGGGCGAAGAAAGGTGAGAGAGCGAGCAGTTCGAAGCCGCGGATAGGACGGGAGAGAAGAAGCAGCGTTATATAGCCCGAAAAGGGGGGCTTCCGCCTAGAAGAAGCTGCAGGGGGGAGGGGGCGGGTAACTGCTGCTGCCTATACAGCACGGCAAGAGAGCGAGAGAAATTTTACGAGAATTTCCGAGACTAATTTCTCCGCGCGCTTTGCCGTACGTAGCTCCGCTCCGAGGCAGGCGGGCGTCGTTAATTTCTGACGTTAATTGCTAAACCTGAAGTTTCTAGAAATTTCCTGCCCGCCGTACCCCCTCGACTCGGCTCTCTCTCTCTCTCTCTCTCTCTCTCCCGCTCGCAACTCCCATATCCCTCTCTCGCTGCGGGCTCGCTCTCCTCTTTCTTGTGTGTGCTCGCTGCAAACTCGCGCTCTTAAGATCAGGCTCTTACTCACTTTTACCCGCACAAGTTCGGCCGGGCGTTCGTTCCGCCTCACTTGATTTTCTAACGTCAGGCGCCGCTGCCGGCGGGCGGGGGGTGAATTAAGGATTATTTATAGCGGGCTCAAAGTTTTCGGGGGAGGCTGGCCTACTAGTTCGCCGCTGGTGGTGGGGGGGTTCCGCGGAAAGAAACTTGCGAGTTGGCTCTCGGGCTCGACGGGGGCGGAGTGAGTCGGGGTGGAAGGGGGTGGAGAGCGAAGGGGTGGGAGCAGAAAGTAAGCTGGCTTGCGGCGGCTTTTTACGAGTTTATCTTGGCCGGGGACGGGGAAGGGAGAGAGAAGTTCCGTCGGTGCTTCTGCGAGTAGCGGGCAAGATTATTTCTTGGGTTTATTTGGGGTATTATGCTTTTCCGGCGAGCCCTCGGTGCCCTCTTTTGTGATACTCGAGTTTTACGCCGAGTATTTCGAAGGTCGTATTAAGATAAAGGCTGTTTTTTTTTCAAAAGTTGGCCTTTTTGCGGCTTAACTTCTGGTCGGTAACTGGAAAATGAGGGGAAATGGAATGATCATTTGCATAAAAGTTTACTTTTGCACCAAATTCTTATACATCGTTTCAGCTAAATGGAAATACCACTTACGACAAAGATGTTGATATCATTCTTGTTTTTCGACAACAAGTTATTTTATATAAATTTAATGTATCATTATTTTGTATTTGTAAAAGGTTTTGCTTTGTATATACTTGAGTGCGGCTGTTCCGGATAGTCGAAGAGTTTTGAATATTATCTTTCACTTGACGTTATCATTCGAAATAAAATGTAGAGTTTCATTTCAGCTTCATTTTAGCAAAAATAGTAGATAAATCAATTTTTTATTAAACTTCTTTTTATGCTGCTTTTATGTTGCAAAAGTACGGTGTACAGAAATGAGTAAAGTTCAAGAAACATAAAATACAATATTTTTACAGAATGTTTATTTCTTCCACAAGCATCGCATACTGATCCAAATAAACCCGCATTGAGAACAATAAAAAAATCTAACAGCATTTGAAGCACTTTTTAGTTAGAGACGCTACATTTAAGAAGACACTTTTCCGCATCCTCCCGCTCCAGAAGCCTTCGCTCTCGCATTTGCACAAGAAGAAAGTAATTTGACGGCCCTCTTCTCAGCGGCGGTGTTGACAAAGGCAGTGTCAACTCAGCAAAAAGCGAGAGAGAGCCTTCGCTCTCTCCGCCGAGGGCCGCGTAAGTCGAAACCGCCTCGAAAAGACCCTGCTGCCCGGCCTAAACTCGTGTCGCACACGTCGCCCCGAAGAAGGCTTCGAGGGCGCCTTTCATCCCTTCAAATCCCACACCCACCCCGCGCGCATCTCCTCTCTCTCTCTCTCTCTCTCTCTCTCTCTCTATCTCTCTCCTCCCGCCATCCCGCGCGCGCGTCAAATATGTCCCGGCCCCCCTCCCAGCCCCCAGCGGGCGTCCAGGTATATCGCCTTTCATATTCCTTCGAAGGAGCAGAAAATCGTTACGGGCGCCTTTTAGTCGTCGGGGCGCGCGCGCCGCTCCGAGAGCGGAGGCGGGGTGGCTCGCGCTCGAGAGAGAGAGAGAGAGCGAGAGAGAGGCGCAGGGGTGGGGCTGTAAGTAAGTAAAGTCGTCGGAGCCTTCTCCTTCGTCTCCTCTTTCTGCGCCGGCTGGTCCCACCCTCGCTTTACCCGGGCCGCGCGCCGCTATCTCTCCCGCAGGAAAGATCCCCTGCTCTCGGGGACAAGCCGACTCCCCCACCCCCCACCCCCCGCGTCGATTTACGCGCGCACACGGACGCGGAGAGGACGAGACCTTAGCTTCTCTATTTCTCTTTCTGCTAGGCAGCTATGCTCGACCCCTTCCCCTTATCCGCCGAGCAAATATGGCGGAAAACTAAACAACTCCGGAGGAGCGGCAAGGAGCGGTACGTGTGCTTTTATCGGAGATACTGCGCGCACACCGACCCGGCTGCGGTTTTCCGGCGAATTTTAAACCGGATTCTTCGCGAGCCTCGGCGGTCCGCGGGAACGGCCCGGCGGCGATTAGAGACGCGTTCCGAGAGGCCGCGCGATCGAGGCCGAGAGAGATCTGGTTTTTCGAGCGAGTTTTCATTAAAAAGCCGAGGGAAGTAAGGACGCGCGCTTCCGTCGGGTAGATAGTCGCGCGACGGGGTTGGGGAAGAAGAGCGATCGGACCGGTCGCACTGGTCAGGCCTGTTTGGCCCGAGCGGTCAGTCGCGAGCGGCTGCTGATCGGGCAAACTGGTATTACGCGGAAGTGGCCGATGCGATTGTGTAAGCGAGGCCTTTCGTCGGCAGATATATTCATTTTTGCTACGCTTATTATTTATACGCGCAGATGTCCGGCCGAAGCTTTTATTGACTGGACGCGCTCTGATGTTCTTTAGGTTGATGGTGCTCGGTTTACTTGAAAGTAAAAGAGACAAAGGTTGCTTTGATTGCAACATTTATTTTATAGATTTCATAGTAGAATAATATCAACATAAATTAAAAAAAAAATCAAACTATCAACAATATTAACAACTATTATATATCTTTTATTAGTTTATAATTCAATCCAAAACATATTTTTCATCGTAAAACTATTGCACCGAAGGAAATAATTAAAAAAAAAATCCCGATTGTCTTTCATAGAATTCGAAATCGTTCGAAAAACGTGAAATTGGATTTTTCCTCCCTTCCAGTTCCAGCCGCCGCTTCCTCCAAATCCACTCCCATCCTGGGCCCGCGCGTCGCAGAGAAATCCGCGAGGAGCGGCTTTCGTTCCGACTAGTCAGAGGGACAGAGGGTGTGCGGGTGAAAGGCTCCTGGCTCGGCGACTGTTGCAGAAGGCTGCGGATGGCGTCGGCGCCTCCGCGAAGAAGAAGAACACCGAGAGAGCGAACTCTCTCTCGCTCGGGCTCGGCAGAGAGAGAGAGAGAATTTCCTCGTTCCCGGTCCCGGAGACTTAGAGTTGGTAATTAAATACAAGGAACCTTGCTTCGCTTCGCCTCGTCTCGCCCGGAGTCAGCTCAGCCAGCCGCTGCCTCCTCTATCTCTCACTTTCCCCCCCGGCCGCCGCCGTCGCTTCTTCTTCTTGCGCGGCGTTAGGCGAGTCCGGAATACAGAGAGAGAGAGAGAGAGAGAGAGACGCGAGCGAGAGATACGCTTCTATTTAATTCGAGGCTTCATTCGATTTGCTTCGACTCGCGAATTAGGAGCGCCGGAGTGCGAGGCAGGACGAGCGACGCGAGGCAACGAGTTTCGGATATTTTCGAGGGCCCCGCGCCGCTGAGTTTCTTGGAGTTTCGGCTGCGGAAGGTAGTTTTTTTATTCTTAATTCATTTCCTTTAAGGTAGTATTGATATTTCTAGCTGATGGCTATTTGAAACTGGATCGCATAATGTGAATAAATGTAAAAACGCACAATTTCTTGTCTACTTTAAAGAATAGTTCAACTCTAAAAGTAGCGGCTAGCACATAGACCGCGAAATATCTATTTGAAAGAAGAAAACTTGTACTATGTCGTCTAACGCTGTGTCGCCTCTGAAACGACCCTTCCCGGGCACTGGAGGCTCAAAGTGAAAAAGCCCTTTATTTAATAACTCGGCAAGCAGTCCATCAATAACCGAGACTTTTAACGAGAAGGCTGCACCGAAGCTACGCTAACAGCCTCCATCGCGGCTCCCCCCACAATGCCGCTGCCGGCCTTTTGTCGAGATCCCGCGGTGCATCTCGGGGCGCTTATTTTTCCGCGCCGCTAAATCAATTTCGCGATCGTCCCGCTCGCGACACACACAAGCACACACGCGGCTTGCCTGCTCGCGTCTCCTCGGTCGCACACACCGACACACCCAGTCGGGGAGAGCGCGTGCCGTCGCGGGGCTCGCTCTGTGCCTCGGCGCACAGAGCCATTATTGGCAATAACAGCGTTACACCAGCCCATCCACAAGCCTCTACGAGGCTTCTGCTGCTTCTCTTCCTCTATTACCTGCCTTTTCTCTCTCCCACCTCTCGCCCCCTCCCCACCCCTCGCTGCCTCGCGAAACTCAATTCCCAGGTCGAGCAGAACGGCGCGCACACTTTGCTCCTCTCTCTCTCACTCTCTCTCTCTCTCTCTCTCTCTCTCTCTCTCTCTATGCACAAGACGAAATTTCATTCCATCCCCTCGGCGCTTTCCTTCTATCCGGCGCGCTCTCCTCCTCCGCAGCTTCGCCTCTCCTGTGCCCGGTAATTGTGCACGCGAAGCAACCTGGAACCTGCATTTGCCCGTCGGTTCATAAAGGAGACGCCGCCGCCTGGAGTCTGAGGGAAAATCGACGAAAGAAGAGCCGAGGCTGGGAGAGAAAGAGACGGAGAGGGAGGAAGCTCGTCCTTCGTCGACGTCGAGCTTCCTTCACTCCCAGCGAACCCAACTTGCTTTGCCCCGGCTCTATTATCGGCCCGGTCTTCCGACCTTTTCTTCTTTTTCTACTATCGGCGTGCGTGCTCCTGGCTTGCTTTTGTTTGGCGAATTTAGCGCGGTCGATGAGGAGGGAAAAGGACAATTCGTTTATATTGTGCTTATGATATATTTTGGGAAATCGTGTTTTACGTTGAGCTTTTAATACTGGGTCGTGTATTATTATATAAAGAGTCTTAAAGCTGCGGGAAGCGCCGAAAATCGTGAAGATGAATTCAATTGTTAAGACTTGAATAGACAGTCGGACGTGTATTAGATCGTGGAACCAGACCTCGGGTAAAACATTGCTTTCATTCAGATATTAAGAATATTTCGGGATTCTATAATTGGAGAAGCTCATTTACAACTTACAAGAAGAAGAATAATTATAGATGGTGGTGACTTACAATTCTAGTTATTAATATTTGCAGTTTGTCAGTTACATTCAACGTCCGCTTGAATCAGTTAATATTAGAAACATCTCGGTCAAAGGAATCTTACGTAACACCTTTCATACTAAACTCTAGATTCCGAATCAAGATATCTTACATCCGACTAAATTAAGCAACAAACTTTTATGATACTGCATTAAACTAGTAATTGTAGCCCCCCACTCCAAGTTACGCTCTTTGAAATATCCTCAAGCAGCGTCGGCGCAAAATCGCAGGAAATGAAAATTAACCTAAACCAGCGCTCAGCATCTTAATTCAACTTTGAAGAGCCATAATTATAAACTCCATCAAAATTCAAGCCCCGGCAGCTCGCTCGCTCGCTCAAAAATCTCGGTCTCGCTCCCCGCAAGCCTCCTCCAACTACTGCTACTCCGCGCGCCGGAAACTTGCTGAATAAAAAACGACGGCGGCGGCGGCGGCGGCAGCTCTGGTCGCGCATTAGTTGGGCGCCTCCGGCGGTGCCTGGCAAGGAACGGCATAAATTCGCGGCATGGCGTAATTTTAAGTCGAGACTCGGAGGGAGGAACTCGAGGCAGGCAGGCAGCGCCCGCCTAATCTCGTTCTAAAATCTAATTCCGCCAACAATTTCTAAGCCGGTCCATTAAAATTCTAAGCACAGAGAGAGAGAGCGAGCTGCGCCATCGCCTCCCCCTCCCCATCTCCCGCCGCCCCGGGAAAGTGGAGAAAGAGCTGCGCAGTCGCCAGGGCTGAAACAATAAGAAGGCCTCCCTTCTCTCTCTCTCTCTCCCTCTCTCTGCGCAGTAAGAACGCGTGAAAAGCCTGCGTGCACGGGAACGGCGAAGGAGCCTTTTCCCGCACCGCGGCGTCTTGTAATTAATGCGGGAGAGAGAGAGAGGTCGGTACACTGCCGCTGCCGATAATTATCGCGCGGCATTGTAAAGCGAGGCGGGCGGGCTGCTCTCGCCCCGAAATCTCGGCGCGGGTCTCCTTGGCTCTGCGGCGGTCGAGGACACGCAGCGTGCGCCGGGTTTATCGTCGCCGAGCGCCGGTTCCTACTGCCCCGAGACGAAGGGGGGGAGGAAAAGATAGTGGCGAAATGGCTCTCGGGTCTCGGAGGCCGGCGGAGAAGAAGTTGGATTTATGAAAATAGTTGCGCAGCTCGTAAAGTTAGATTGACTTTTGCTTTGTTTTGGGGGGATTATGACGCCGGGCTGCGGAGTAAGGTGGCATTCTTGGAGCGGGTGAAACGAAGGGGATGGGAATTTAAATTATATTGATTAAAAATGGGTAAATTCTTACGTAGACTAAATTTATCTTATTGGCAATCGTCGGTGATTGCAATTTCATTCAAGATTCAGATCGATCAAGTCGGAGAAAAACTTGGATAACTGCAGGAAGTTCCGCTGCTGATATTAAAGACATATTATAAATAATCTACGTAATCGCTAAAATAAATTTCATTGATAACCGCAGCTTCAATTAATAACAGACCAAAGTTCCTGCATCCTGCCTCCGAACAAGAAATTGAAAAAGCAGAAATCCTCCGTCTCCAGCAATAACCATCCCTTCCCCCAAGGTTGTAGCTACCCTTCGGCCGACTCTCTTCCACCCTCGCAGAGCCGTTGCTTCCTCGCGCCTAATTTCTCGCTCCCCCGACTCTTCTCGACTCTTTCTCAAGGCGGGCCTCTCGCATAAATTCCATCCCGCATTAATTCCGCGTGTACTCGCCTAACGCGTCTCTCTCTCTCTCTTTCCGCCGCCGCCGTCGTCGTCGCCGTCGCCGGGAGAAATCGGGCGACGACAAACGAAAGCAGCCGCCCTCCCCGGTTCGCCGCGCGAGAGCGATGTTTGAGTTTGAAATTACGAAGCGAGAGAATTTATACGGCGCGCGGCACCGCCTGCGAGGCTGCCGCGAACTTTCATTTATTCAAGGCGCGCGCGCGAGAGAGAGAGAGCAAACCTGCGCCGCCGAGGAGGAGCGAAGAAGAGAGAGAGAAAAGCGCGAGAGGCAAAGATTCGCTCCCCCGTTTTCCGACGTCTTCGGGGTGGCGGCCGACGCGCGCGGCGCTGGGCCGGGCTTCGCCGTCGAGCGGGAGATTCTAGGCGTGTTTTTAGAACGCCGACGCTGATGATTCCGGGTCGAGCGAGAGTTTGGTGGACTCTGCGATTTCGACGAATTATGATGATCTATTGCGAAATTGTTGAAAAGGATAAACGAACTAATTTCAGCGCCAATCCGAGAAGGCCTCTCGAAAGAAAGATTTTGCACGAAAACGTCCCGTGCAATTCCGCTCCCTCAAAATGTATTCCTCTTGCATAAGCCGCACAAAGCGCCGCTTCCCTTTCAGGCACGGAGAGCCATATCATTGTAACGTTCCTCATTCAAAATAGCGCACTACTTTTCGCCTTTGGAATCCGCGGCTCCGCCGTCTTTGAAAGTCTGAATCGCGCGTTGATTTTGCTCGGCTGGGCGCCCCGCCCGAGTTTTCCCCCGAAAAAGATTACCCTTCTTGCGCGTAACAGGCGGATAAGCCGTTCCGCAGCGTCGTTGCATAATAAGCGAGCGGCCGCGAGGCGCAGAGGCCGGTAATCGGCTTTTGTGGATGAAGCTTTTTTTGACGTTGCATTCGAGTTAATTAAGCAGCGCTTGCGCTCCCTCGCATTATTTATTGTCCCGCGAGGCATTGTTCGCCGCCGCTACACAACCGAGGACGGGAATACTATTTATAATTTTCGAGTTTTATGCGCGCTCTGGTCTATTTGTTCGGGAAAATTGTTCTTATTATCAGTGTATTTAGATTGAAGATAGAGCTGAGAGGGTAGTCTGATTCGTAATTCCTACGAATTCGTTTGTTCTTTGTCTCCATTTTGGAATATTTAATTTTATTTGAATAATAATTCTCATTCATCAGAATATAAGTGCAATTTAAAGTGTGAGAGTAGGAATTTATCTATATAAGTTCAATAGTACCTAAATATAATTACCAATTTGAACCGAAATCTAGAATTCGACTACAAACTGTCGAAAAGATACCTAATAATAAAAAGATACCTAATAATAAAAACGCCAATAAGCCTGAAATTCCAATCTGCCAGCTCAAAGATCAAGGGGAATGCCTCGCGCAGTCCCGTCAGCCTTGCCTCGGCATCAGACTCGGCGCAGCGCCGTCGCGCTCGAACTGACATAAAACTCATCAGCGCGAAGTATATCGATTAGCGCGCGCGCGCGAGGGAACTCGTTCGACGAGAGACGGCGCGGCGCCTCGGAGAACTTCGAATAACGAGTCTCTCTCTCTCTCTCGCTCGCTCCGGGAATCTTGCCACCTGGCGAAGGAATCGAGGCAAAGTTTCGCGCGCGTCTCCTTTTCCGTCTTCGCAGCCGCCGCAGCCTCCTCCGCGGCGCGCGAGACGCGCGGAGGCCTTTTTCCCCGGGTTGTCGATTGCGCCGCCGCCTGCGAGGGAGGCGTATTCGGGCGCCCGTCGGGTTCGAGGCTTGATTTTGGACATTTTGCCGGGTAATGAGATGCTTTTACTTAAGGGACTTTGGGTGCTTTGGGGTTTGGGTTACTGGGGCGTAAATTAGAAAGCTTTCTGTAAAATGTAGTAAAGAATATCGGAAAATGTTAATGGCTCTGATACCAGTAGATTTATTTAGAATTCTTTATTAGAAGAATGTCTGTTGCTGCCTTGATTCGACCCAATAAAAGCTTTTTGAAATTTGATCATCATCAGCCGAACAGTATTAAAAAAGAAATCATTTGAACCGTCGACGAGCGGATATTCGAATATCCATAATTCGCTTATGAGCAATTTTCGCGAACTAACAAAACGCTCTCGATGTTTACAAGGCTCGCGGCTGGACTATTTTTACAGCGACGTAGGCGGGTTTTTGCGGCGGCCGTTCAATCGTTTTAATTTATCGAAAAAGTTGCGGTATATCGACAAGCGGAGCGAAAGGGAGGACAGTCGTAATATAACCGTGGAAGCGGCCGCATTGTGGAACAAAAATTATTTTAATTTCCGCTCGCGCGCCCATTGTCATTACGGATCGATAGACGCATTTTATTATGAAGGAATAATTACAATTTTAATAAGTCTAGACAGTTCGTGTAATGCGCCTTGTCCCAGCTTGTCGTTTTTACGCCGAGAATCAACAAATAAATAAATGGACACGCGAGGATTTAACTTGGAAAATGATGATTATTTCGAGAAAAATGAGAGGAATTATCTTACATGTGTAATGCCTGTCTTACTTTATCAATCAAATTTCATGTCAATAATTAAAAAAAGGCACTGATTAAAACAGTTCCTGCGTTAAAACAGCTCAACGTTTCCAAACACCAACCTCTCTCATCTTACATGGGCCCGTCAAACCTTCCCCCCGAAACACTACAATGTCAATCGAACCTAAACACCGGGCCACTGCTTCTGAATTGAAAAAATTTCATCCGAGAACGCCTCAAGCCAAGAAGTTTCTCTCTTCCTTCATCTTGGCAGGCATCCGGTGCCACCCTGCCTCCGCCCTCCTCACTCTCTCTCTCTCTCTCTCTCTCTCTCTCTCGGTGAGTACTGCTGGCTGCTTGTCATCTTGGCTCCTTCTTCTATTAGATTTTCGCT